>VZRI01007956.1:337612-372215 GCA_013397515.1 Upupa epops | reverse complement strand
GCCCGGCAGCGGCGATGGGGCCGGCTTGTTTCCGCCGTGCGGCTCTCGCTGCGCTCAGCCTCTTCCTTCCCGCTTCCTGGTGCCCGGCCTTAACCGCTTCTCCGCTGGGGCTGCCCGCCGTGCTCGCAGACCGGGTGACGGGTGCGATCCCTGGGCGCGGGGCGATCAGCGCCGGGCGCGGCGGGATGCGCCACGGCTCATCGTTCGGCTGTACTGCTGCGGTTGGTCCCCGAGGAGGCGAGCACGTGCTCCAGCCTAAACAATAAGCAATAACAATAGGCTATTTTCTAACGGCAGTCATCCCCAACCCCCAGAAGCAGCGCGGCAGCCCGGGCAGCCCAGCGTGGGCTCCGCAGCCGTGCTGGGCGCTGGCGGCAGCGACAGCGAGGAGAATGCAGCTGGAAGTTGATTAATGGTGCGTGAGTCAGGGAGGAACCCGACCCGCTCCGCGGGAATAACAGGAATGGGAATGAAAAAACCAACCCAGCGTTTATTTTAGCTGCAGCTGTAAACAAAGCCTTCGGAAGCCCGTCAGTGGAGTGGGGAGAGAGGTCCAGCTGCTTTTCTGGCTGCAGCTTGGCGGCCGAGGGTCTGAAGCCCCCCAATGACACCTCTTCACTCAGGTTGGGAAGACCTCATCCCTTAACTCTTGTCCCCATTAGGCCTTACAGCCTGAAATTGTATTAATTTCATTAACAGAATGAAATGGTATTAACTTTCTGAAGATAGACATGCCTTACCCCTTACGCTGCGTAGGCATGCTAAGCGAGCATCTCTGTTCGTGGCGAAGTAAGCATGACTGAAGGACTGCAGGTCACGGCTAGAAGGAACAGGACAGCCCCCTCTGTGGAAGTTATAAAGACCTTTGTTCCTCAAATCTCATGCATGAAGGATGCTGGTGCAAATCTAGCACCTGAATTCCATTCCCTCAGACACCTTTGTGAAACCCTCCCCTTTCGGGGCATCCTAAAGGAGAAACTGTAGCAAGACCTCTGGAGACACCTAGATCAATAATGGGAGTGACCAGTGGCTGCAGGAAAGTAGCTGCTTTGCAGAGCTCTGCATGCATTCAGCTGTTCCACAGCTGGCCTGTTCTGCACTGTTAGTGTTCCTGGTAGTGATTCCTTGATAATGCTCACTGGTCTGACACTTGAGCCATTATCACTGGCTCAAGACTTCTCTGCAGAATCCGACCTCAGCATCCCATTGCTATTTTGTCACTCCTTGAATTGAGTTCTTCACTCAGAATTAGGATGGGATTGAATCCCATTGCCATTTTATCCAAGACAGCTGGGGAAAAATCTGGTGGGACTATTCTGCTCTCCCATATCAAGGGCAAGCTGGGAGGTCTTGGATGATGAAAGTGTGGAGTCGCCACTTGAGCCACCCCTCCGCATGATCGTCTGGTTCCTGGAGCAGTGACAAGGAGCGGCAGCATTTCTGCCAATTGCTCCTGTTCCCCACTCCTGGCCATTAACTTAGTCGGCTGGAAAGTCCCCAGCAGCTCTCCTTTCTTCCTTGCAGAAGGAGGGAGCAGGCAAGTCCATCCTGCCATGCCACTCTTCCTCACGTGTCTTGGGATTGCTGTGTGACTGCCCTTCACTTCCAGTCCTCCCTTCTGGTGGACGCTGTATCAGGTGAAGGTACTGAGCACGGCCAGTCTGGCTCACTGTTTGCTGCTGTGCTTGTGTCGTACAGTGCCAGCATGCCGAGATCACTCTGGTCCTTTCCTTATCAACACTGAGCAGGTGCTTCTAGAAGAACCCACTGTGAACTGAAGCTCCTACGTTATTTGCCAGTCAATACGATCGATAGCCTCTTGGCGTGCAGCCTCTCTTCTGCAAGACGTGTATTTGCAAGGGAGTGAAACGACCATTCTGTGGTTCAGACTGGCTCCGTGGGCCATCTTTTTTCCTTGCCAGGGCCATCCAAGCACACTGGCATTGCTTTCCTCCTTGGTACTTGTTTCGGGAGCCGTGTTCTTTTGCAAGTCGCCTTGGTCCAGAACGTTTGCATGCCTGGCCACAGGTCACAGGTTTGGTGAAAGCCCATTTGTCTGCCTTGAGCCCTCCAGCTCCTTCTCACTGCCTTCTGTGGTTTCTGCCTTTGCCAGGCTCTGGGCACTGGGGATTTTTTCTCTCAGGAAATTGGAGGGGTGGTGGCCTAGACCCATTTTTTTGAGGTTGTGGCCAAACAGAAAGCTGGAAATAAGGAGTTTCCAGGTCCGAGGGGTGCGCTAGGCTCTTGTTTGTCTTTTCCCTTTCTTTTATTTCTTCTTTCCTTTATTTTTCAATAAATTCCTCATACTTTTGGTTCCAGTTCCTGCCATTGTGTTCATTCTCTTCCTTCCAGGATCGAGGAGGACGAGGAACTAGTTTCTGTACGGTTAACAAAACACTGGCCAGCGCCGAACTGTGACACGGTGGCATTGCCTTGCACTTGGATCCGCTGCTTCTCTGCTTGAGCGACACAGCCACTGACATCACGGAGGAGAGCAGTATCGATTACAGTTCACTGAGCCACAGGACTCTGATGATGAGAAAGAGAACTTGCTGCTTGAGCCACCCTAAAGCATTAACACCTTGCGGGAAAGAATGGCAGCCTGAGAAACAGCGGGAAAGACACTAGAATACAACTAGTAATCATCTATCAGCTCATGCTTCATGGTGACAGTGTCAGTATCCCTGCCTCAAATACCGGCACGCTTATCTCAGCAAACATGACACGGAGACTCCTGCCAGGAAGCCCTGGTGGCACAGGTGCCCTGTGGCATAGTCATGTGGTTTACGGTCTCTTACTGGAGGAACTGCAAGTGCCTGATTGCAACAGCCACACAGCAGAGTGGGTTGTTCATAAAGGGGCTGAAGGCTGGCTGAAACACCCAACTTGATTTATGATTTTTAGTGGCAGGAACGCTGTAGCGGCTGTGTAGGATGGGAATATCACCTGTGCAGCAGACGTCCTCTTGTACTCACCAAAACCGTGGCAAAACCTCTGGCTTTATTATCTCAGAAAGACCCCACCCCACCCTGTCACCCAAAATTAGCCACTGTGTGTCAGGCTGTTAGAGATGCTCCCCGTTAGCAGTGTCATTCTCCTGTTAATTACATGCTTCCACTTAGGAGTGGCCTCGTGGCACTCTTTCAAGCAACCTCCAGAAGTCCCTTTGCTTTGCGAGGGCAGAACTGCAAGTGCTTACTGCAGGGAGTCACCCTTAAATGCACTTCAAAGACAGCTGGAGGTTTCTCTTAGGTCTGTAGGCTAGGGTTCGGTTTCTTCCCAAGGCCCAGCTTTCCCTGGGTTTTCCTGAGGGTAGAGGTTTGATGGGGCAACTAGGAGACAAAGCAACTTGGAAATAAACCCATTTATATATTTGGGGAGCATTTTTAATTCCTCCAGCACTTTTACATCCCAGGGCAGCCTGGAGTGTTAATGCTCCAGTTTGTTTTGATTGTCCTGTGGAGGACATCTGTCTTTTATTCTTTCAGAGTAAGTTAATTAGGGTTCAATCACTGCAGGGGCAAACCAGCACATGCATGCATGTTCCGATGTGATGGGGCTTACCAGCAACATGCTGGAATGTTCCTCGAGTTGTAAAGTCAGAGAATAAAAGTTAGGGCACAGCAAAATTAGGGCCGTGTGTGCTTCTTTAATGCCCCCGTCGTGCATTAACCCGCCAGCACTGTCATTAATGACATACCGCTTCTCTTCAGGACGCGTGCCACAGCAAAGCAGATGTGCTGTTAATGGATGTTCCAGCAGTGGCCCTCTCCCTGAGGAGTGGGCAGTGCCCCGCATGGTTTCACTTGCTCCAGTCTTACCTTGCAGCAGCAGAACTGTGAATCTCCACACGTGCGAGCACAGTGGGACAGCAGCAGAAGCGTGAATCAAGGGAATAATCGCACACACACCGTTTTATAGCGGGGAAGTGGATGTCAGTTATGTCCAGAGTGACCTCGAACTCGGGGCTCTCACCCAGTGAATGAAATGTCAGCGCCTGATTTTTTCAGGTACACAGATTATTTCAGCTTCCTTGCACTGTCCACTTGAGCCACAACTGCACAGAGGCGCTCAGACTTCAGCCTGAGTTTTGGCCTCGGCTTCAGCACTCTGCGAAGAAGAGTGATCCAACCAGTAATGCCTTTCCCAAGGCGTCACATGATTGCCTGATGCCCGGCCTGAAGAGAACCCACAGCGCAGTGCAGAACGCAGTCCCCCCAGCCAGCACTCCGCTGCTTTCCCCCTTCCCTAGTCACTGCCTCACTTACTACAAGCTTTCCACCTTTCAAGAGAAAAGGTCCCTGCATGATCACTGCTGTGGAGCCTTTGTCAGGTTAATGACTTTGCTTCAGCTGAAATAACAGAACGACAGGCCTGGGGTTTTTACAGAACCTCCTTTTTGCAGGTATCAGGTTCAGAGGGAGGTTTCAGGGTAGTGCCAGTGATGAAAAAGGCGCCAGCTAAAGTCTGTCGATACACATCGCGACTTTTTCACCCAGAAAGTGTGTGGTGCACTAATCCAGCTGCCGCGAATTGCAGGCGCTAGGGCTGTTTCTGGAGGTTCTTGTGCTTCCTTGCATCTCCCAGGCACAGAGCTGGATCTTGTCTTTCCAGCATGTCACACGGGTACCATGTACAAAGATATTATTCTTAACTACATCCTGCATGGGCCGGCTGGAAGGTTAGACAGCTTCATAATTGCCCAACAAATCATTAACACATCCTATGATGCAAAAGGAGCCAATTAAAGACTGCTGATTCCTTTCCGATAGCTGCTGCCTGAGCAAGCAGCTCCTCAGCTCTGTTAGAAGCCCAGTTAAGAAAGTCCCCTTCCCTAAGTATGGTATCAGGCTCTGTAGCATGGCAGGCTATCACCTCTCCTGTTCGTCTGTATTAGTTAACATCACACACCGCCATGTAATGAGGTGGTGAGGTCTGACTGGAGACTACTGTTCATGCCTGAGGAAAACAGAGCGGAGAACAGCCCAGCCTTTGGAATAAGGGCTCGGCTTCTTGGAGGATTAGAGCTGCCTGTGAAAGACACCAAGATACTGCCAGCATCTCCCCCCTCTAACAGGTCTCTGAAACCCTTCCTAGATAAGTCACTCCAGCGATTCAGCCACCAGGCTGGAATGATGAAAAATGGGAAGCCGAAGTGCTTGCCTGGGGGGGCTACTGTTTCTTTAACCTGTCCTCAGACTCAGGTGTTAACTACTGAGAAAAATGAGATCACTTCAGGGAGCCGGCAGCCAAAGGCAGAGCTATGTGCACGTAGGTTGGCTCAGACACAACAAAGATAACCCTTTGTGCCGCTTTATTCGTGCTCGTCGGGTGTTACCCAGCTCGGAACCGCCCAGTTTTAAGGGTTTTAGCTTCAAAGGGCTACCCCAGCTCCTTCAGCGAAGCATCTGAACGCAGCACCGAAAGGACCACACTGGAGAAATACAGGCGTTGCTCTGCCACGCATGCACGCGCCTCCTGGTCCTATGGAATTCGTGTTGGGCGGATTCCGCACCACATCTGCCTCTTCCAGCAGTCTCTGCTCTCCGGACTGCCTGTCTGAGAGCCTTTACAATCGCGACGTCGACCTGCAACTGCCTCACTTGGCCAGGTGGGATGGCAACCCCAATTGGCCAATGAAGTCAGCAGACTTCACAGGTACCCAGGCAGGTGTCACCGACGGCTTACGACGACATCCGAGAGTCATTAATCAGCTGCGAGGTGTGCCACAGCCTGCTGTGCCGCCAGCTGCCTCACTTCAGGCTGAAACGCAAACTGGTCACTAAGGAAAGGACCCAGTGTCTGGAACACAACCCTTGCATCTCTGGCTTCTCGGGCCAAAGAGAACAAACAACAGCACCGCTGAGCGTGAACAGACACCGAGGGCTTACGGGAAGACACAAGCTGCTACCACACAGCTGCAAAGCCGTCATCTGGATCCCGTGCCAGGGGGTCAGTTTACACCACGAAGGAATAAAAGAGCTCCTAATGCCACGTTCTTTTACTCCAGTCAGCCCAATTCCATTCTTAAAGCAACTCTGGAAACGGTGATTGAGTGCTTTTACATCCATTCCTCCCCCTTCTTCTGGACTCCACATACCATCGGCCTGACAGACGAAGCCAAAGATGTTGAAAGGCCAACAGTGCCGTCGCAGCACATGCCAGCAGCCTGATTGCATGGAGGGCTATACGAGCGGTGCCGTACGTGACAACACTAGGAAAGGCAGGAACCCCACTGCTGCAAGACTGTCCCAGTCCTTCCCACTTGGAATGACTTTTATGGTAAGGTGCAGAGTCCTTCAGCCGCATCTGTGCCAAAACAGACCTCACATCCAATCTCCCAGCTGAAGCAAACTGCAGCACCCCAAGTTTGAACTGGAAAAGCCTGAGAAACTTTTAGAGTAGAAATAAATAACCTGTATTTCGGCGTGGAGCCAGCGGAAGCGACACGACGATGACCTTCTGTTGTGGTGACCTCTCCACTGACTGACCTTTGCGCATCCAGGCCAGGTATCCTTTGCTCCCCCTTGCCTACACGCACAGCCAAGGTGAAAACACAACCAGCGCGGGTGTCGTTTAACGCCTGTGTAACACAGAAAGCCAGAAGAGATGATTTTGTAGCCTCCGTACAACCTGTGAACCAGCCTAGGGCATCAATCCTTGGCAGAACGTTTTGTTCTAGCCTCTCTGCCTCGTTCTAGTTGGGAAGTCTGTCTTGGAGCTGTTTGCCCATGTTTGGGTGAAGATTCACTTGAGGCTTTCACAGTGGCATTAATAGCGCCCTGTCTTCACCACAAATCCCTGAGCGCACGCCTACGTAACACACACGAGGCACAGGAGTGGTGACAACACTTGACTCTCTGCCAGAGGATCTGCGGAAAAGCACTCACAGCGGGGCAGCTTAAGGGTTTTCGGACTTCATTTAAACCTCAAACATCATTTTTCTTAATTACCCAAGGTACTCTGTTCCAGTCTGACCCCGGCCCTTCTCCCGATCCATAGAACAACCCCCCCCGCCAGACCACCTGAACAGTCATGACGGAGGCCAACCATTACTCACTTGAAAGCATTTTCTCCACGCACCTTCGATTACCTTCACACAAAGGCCTTTTGGCTTCCGCAGCTGTAAAGGGATTAACCAAGTGTTGCTGTGTTCTCACACTCACCAAACTCCCCAGCTCCTACGTGGGCGTCAAGCTTCAACCAAGGCAACACACAGCAGCCACCAAACAGTCTGTGGCTCTGACAGGCACAGCACACGCAGTGCCATTCAGCGCCCTCCAGTAAAACTGTGCCTGTAGCAGGGCCGATGCAGGTGATGCCAGTGAGTCAGCAGCGTGAGCTGTCGGTCCAGAGGAGCTTCCTGACAAGTGAAATTGCTGTTTGCGTTTGGCTCAGCATGTCACACCCAGCATATGTTACTTGGAAAACAGCGTGTGAGCAGGAGATCACATTGCCTGGCTACAAAGGTACTGCTGGAAAACAAGGTAAGGAGGTCAAGGCTGCGGGCGAGCAGGCACTGCTTTGTTTGTGACTCAAAGAGGGCATTTTGAGTCAGAGCAATTCTACCAGGGGCCTCGCTCGCACGCTGCGGAGGTTGGAGAGGGCAACACTATGTGGCCAAAACAACAGGCTGCTAGCAGGCACCACTGAGTGAGTGTCCCCTCTTAGCCCCCTCGCATTTGGCAAGCGTGCCTTTCCCTGCACAGATAACGTCCTGGATTCACAACGGGCACGTTCTGCGGGCTCCTGCTTCACGTGACTTGTGTTTCCAAGAGAAAAAGGGAACACAGCTAAGTTGAAGAGAACTATGCTTACTGACTACTCAGGCAACAGGGACAGAGAAAACCCACCTGCAAAGGATCTCTGGAGATCCCCTGGGGCAAACCCTGCTCAACTCGAGGCCAGACTGAAAGGCAGATGAAGGCTCTCAAGAAGGTTGCTGTGCACAAAGTTTCACAGAGCTCCAAGGATGAGAAGTCCTCAGCTGTCCCAGGCACCAGCTCCAGACGACCACCCTTGCCACGAAGAGCCTCTTCTCTTATACCCAAGGGTTGCTAAAACTCGTGGCCACTGTCTGTCACCCTGCAGCTCTAAGAACCTTCTCTAGATCCAGCCAGCCGTTCGGCAGCTGCAGAGCGGCCCAAACTGGCACGGGTTTACAAAGAGAAATCTTGGACTTTGTTCTTCTGGCAAGTGATGGAGCCAATCTGTAGAGCCAAGGGCACTGAGGTGACTACAGCCATGCTCGAGGAGTTTCCCTTCAGAACACACTAGGTGCTCATGTCCAGCTGAGAAGTCTAGTCCTCATGCTTCAGGAAAAGGCAGAGAATCAAAGGGGTGCTCAGTCTTGAGCTTCATTTCACGGAGACGCTCCAGACAGACGATGAAATCTGCATCAAGCCGTGCACTGAACCGTCCCCGCTTCCACAGCCACACAGCCAGCTTCAGCACCAGCTGCCCTGGACCCCAGGGAAATGTGCCTGCTTGTTCAGCTCCCTATCTTGGCCCCTCACGTGCATGTGTTGTGCCTGGTCCTGGTCCTCTGTCTCTGGGCAGCTTCTCCATGTTCTGTTTAGTCCTTCAGGTCATGTTTGTATGACACTGTCCAGGTCAGGACTCGGAAAATCCTCAAGAATTCTATTCCAGTAGGGTTTTCCAGCCAGGATTTCTTTTCCCCAAATGCCTGTGGTGTGGAGGAACATGTGCTAACCCCACTTACAGGAGCAAAGAGGTGGGGTACAGAAAGCCTAAGGACAAGACAGTCCCCTATCACGGAGCCTCAGCTGAAGCACATGAAACCTTACTGAGTGTTACACTCAGACTGCTGTCTGGACGGACTTCAGCTGCAGCTGGGAGACTAGCTGTAACACTGTGGACACTGAAGACCAAGTCAGAAAGCAGGGCAGCACTGGTCGGTGGTGAGGGGATCAACCTGAGACCCTGGCAAGAACAGAGAGGGATGCAAATGGCCCTGGCAGGAACAGAGAGGGATGCGAATGGAATGCAGGCAGGCTGGGACTGGGGGAGAGGGCAGAGTTGGTTGAGTAGATGAGATCAGATGCTGATGTAACCTGTCGTCTCGGCCACCTCTATCAGCCAAATTGTGTGACTTCCAGCTGTGGTGAAAACAAAAGCGATTGGTGGGAGGGGCTGGGCGAAGAATGTCGTGCAGTACATGAACCCGGCTATTTCAGGCAATAAACAGCTTCTGATTCACCCTGAGCACTCGTCCCCGCGCCGCTCAATCCCGACACGCACTGCTTGAGTCTAGAGAACAAGGGACCCGTAACCGGTGCCATCACTAGCGAGAGGTCGGGGCCAGAGGACATAAAGCAAAACTTCTGCAGCAGCCGCCAGCAAACGGCGTGACTGTGTCTTCTTTCACGCAGTCCTCCCCTCTCCCAGGACCCCCTTTCTGTCTTCTGCAGGAGATACTGAAGCAGAACCACAGGTGTCTCACTCTTCTTCAAGACCCTGCTCAAGCCGGGAGCCCTGTTCCCTCCAGTACAACGAGCAAGACATGAACTTTGGGGAAGAAGTGGCAGTGCCAAGGTAACAAGAGCAGCTCCTGCACTAAGGACTGCGGGTCGGAAGGGAGGGGATGTCCCTAATCCCGGCATTTCCAAGCCTTTTGTAGCAGATGCTGCAAACTCAGCACTTCCTGAACACGAATTTCTGGACGCCAGAATAAAGAGGCAAAACCCAGAACAAGTCCTGTCGGCGCCGCACTGGTTTTTGCGCAGTCAATCCCTTGCTTCTCCTGTGCCCCCTCCTCGGTCGGATTTCAGTCTCAGTACTTCCTCCTAGGAACTTTCCTGGAAGTGTTGTCCATCACCTTCTCCATGCCTGCATCTCAGATTCCCCAGACGTTATCCTCTCTCCTCTAGACTCAGGTGGTCGGCCTCTTCAACGTTAGCAGACTGGAATAGGACTTAACCTTTACGAAGAATTTAGCAACCACTCTCTAGGGCTCTGCCCAGCCTGTGTGACCTGACCTCTCCAGAGGTTCCACTGCACAGACAGCAACAGGCACGCTTGAAGAACGAGGCAAATTCACTTCACTGAGTTGTAAGTCCTGCACCCCTTGCAAGAGGCCAAAGCAGCACACCAGGACCTTTTTCCCCGCGGAGGGCACGGCTCAGCTTAAGCAGCGTTCCTCAAGGGCATTCCCAGAAACGGCACAAGCACGTCAGCTCTCAGGAACAGTCAATACAATCAGAAACACTCAAAGCCAGAGGTTTATGAAGGAAGCTTTCAGGAACCTATTTGCAGCTGGCACCGTCAGCTCCATATCCTGTAAAGACATTACCTCAGCCAAACGCACTTAGTGCTCATAAGCTCCGCCAAGTCCACGGCAAGGTACTGCCGGATCCAGTCACAGGCGCGGAGCTCACCTCAAGAGAAGGCAGGCCTTGAAACAAAGCAAAACTCAAGCGACCCCACAAAACCCCCGGTTCCCCAGCTCTCAACTCAGGCAGAGCAGACTCCACCAAACATTCCAGTGCCTCAGCATTTCAGAACAGTAGATTACAAAGAAGGTCCTCCACTCCATCTTAAAGCTTCAGGTGGCTACTGGAAGCATGGCTTGCAGTCTGGGCTTCAGGTCGCTGCACTGCTTGCAAACTCGACATTCGACTTGGGTCATTGTGTTCCAGTGAAATGAAAATAACCCCTCACATGGAGCTCCTGACAGCACCCAGCATCATCTGCACCAGCCGAAGCACCGGCAGCCTTCACGCTACGTTCACGCTGCGTGATTGAACCCAGAGGCTACAGCTGTCTTTTGAAAGTATCTGCTGATCACACTTCATTCCTGCTCTGTCTCCCACAGGAACACTTCACCTTTTCTAAACATGCGACAGACACCTTCAGTACTCCTAGCCACACAGGAAAAGCCTGGTGGACAGGGTACAGCCACCAGTAAAGCCCATTTGGAAGCTGTCCCTCCAGCAACAGCTCCCTCACATCTGACAGTAGCTGCTTTCCTCTGCAGAAGTGCCCATTAGTCTCCCCTTCAGGGACAGGGAAGGAGAGGTGGTCTGAAGCTTTGAGATTCATTTTCAGGGGGCACAATTGTCTGAGCAGCACCAGCAGAGCTGGTAATGCCTTGTAGAGCTCCTCCGGGGCAGCCACACTGAACAGGGGTCTGTGTGCGCTGTGCCACAGTGACAGTCACCAGTGTAGCCAGTGAGGTACGGGATGACTGGAGCAGTGTCAGCATGCTGCCCAATCTCTCCTTTAGATTAGGGAAGGAGAAGGGCTGGGGATGCCAAATCTTCCAGTAAAGAAGTTACTCCGTGACACTCTTTACCTTCCCTCCTATTTCCCATGAAGTCATTTGTTTTGACAGACGTCCAACTCAAACAGGGACAGGGAGAAGTGCTGCAAGCTCCCTGCTAGAAAACAAAGTCAGGGAACGAACTCCACACCCCTGGCTTTTTACGAAGTTTAATGTTTCTTCCCCCATCTCCAAGCAAGATGAACATTCACTAAAGAAGATCAGGAGGCAAGAGATGGCAACAGCTCCCCAGCTACAACTCTTCTTGGCATGCAAGAGTGGGCTGGATGTACGTGGCTGTGCGAGACTGGCCCCACCTGCCTCTGCTGCTGCTTCTCCCAGCTGGACCAGCCAGCACTCACACACAAGTCCCACTCTCCCATCCTTAAGCCACTGCTCATTGGTCTGAAAGAAAAGATGGGACCTGAAGGATGAGCTGGGACACAACATCAAGGCTTCTGCTGCTTTGGCAGACAGTGCCATAAAACCCGGTACTATTTTGCTGCCTTTAGGTACACCAAAGTGATGACAGAGCCTCGAGACAGGACACCACCTCCCAGTTTTCAGCCTCAGTGGGCTCCAGACTGTTTTGTGTTTGCCACCACATAACTTTCTGGCTCTCCAACTTCTCGGGATGTGAGATTCTTGCAGTTCTTCATTTCCTCCAGCACAGCTTTAGACAACAGCTATAGGCCTCCTTTCTTAGGCTAAACAGGTTCTGACTGCTGCCTGGGAGGTGGGCTGTGTTCTGCTCAAATGCCAAGTACCTCTGGGTCTCTGCTAGACCATCCTAGCCACCAGCTGCTGAGACCTGGAAATGGAGTCAGGGCAAGGCATCCCCACAGCCTTAGTCACCACACTAATATTTATTGACCACTGCTGGCAGTGTTACACTGCATGCATGCAAAATCAGGTGGCAGCCTCCCCCCAGCAGTGTTACTCTGTTGGCTTACAATTCTTCACTAGAGAGGTGGCTGTGGGTCTCTCCTCACGAGCAGCAAGTGATAGGACAGGAGGGAATGGCCTCAAGGGGTACCAGGGGAAGTTTAGGTTGGGCATTGGGAAAACCCCTGCATTGAAAAGGTCACCCGGCCTTGGAACAGGCTGCCCAGGATGGGGGCTGAATCACCATCCCTGGGTGTGTCTGAAAGTCAAGCAGACATGGAGCTCAGGGGCAGGGTCTAGCGGTGGGTCAGGTACAATCAGGTTAGCGGTTGGGCTCAGTGATCCCGTAGCTCTTTCTCATCCTAAGGGTCTGTATGATTTTACGTGGTCTTTCTGCTCTATCTGCAGTCCAGTTACACACTTCCCAACGCAAAGTCTTCAAACCTGGAACAGCTCCAGTCAGAAGTTAAAGAAAAGAGACCCCAAAATAATAGAAGAAGGAAAACTCTGCCAATACTCCTTCAGAACAAGAGAAGAGTGCCCGTGGCAAATCTGCCACGCTGTATTTTAAGCTTCAAATCCATCATTAAGTGGTTTACAATTAAGAAGTTCACTAATTAATAGTGTTATCTACCTAAGGCAATGCTTTTTCTCTGACTGGCAATCAATAGTGTTATGGTTCCTCACATGGAGATAGCAATAACGGCCCCGTTTTCTGTCAGCACAGTGTCTCTAATAACCTAGGGATCAAATCCAGTGCACTGCAGCACTCTGCATTCACACGGAGCTGCATTTAAATGCATCTGAAACCTGATTAAACCCTGCTGTCATCACTGGCCTGCTTCCGGGAAGAGGAAACTGCGTTCGTACTGCCCAGTGGTCAAGTGGAACAAGGAAACACACAGCCAAGGCTGAGAAAACCACCGAACACCCCCTCTGCTCTACCCTTGCTCTGCAGTCCTCTAATGTGTGGTGGGGCCAAAGCGTACCCTCCAAGAACCCATCCTAGGACATCGGAGAACAAGTGTGGGCACGCATGCTGCTGAGACACCAAGGAACCCACCCAGCTTCCAGCCTACGGCTGAGAATGTAGGTCTTAAAAGCACCCGACCTGAGGTTCGGACAGTGGAGAGAAGGGTGTGAAACTGCGAGCAGGGGTGCAGAAGCCCTTCTCTTCGGTTCTGCTGCTGCTTGCTGTGCTGCTGCAGCCTGTTGCTAACCCCTTTCCTCTCACATTTCTGACCCCCGATCTTAAACACAAATACATGCCTGAGTGGGCTTCACAGGAAGGCGCCACACTGCGTGAAAGAGGAACAGATGCTGGCAGGTGAAAGGAGCTGGTGGACAGAGGCGTACAAACAAAGACCACTTCAGAGCCCCGTTCTCTCCCGACTCTTCACAGGGTCCTTTTGCTTGCTGTCTTTTCACAAGGACAGACGGTGCACAGGAAAGAACTGGCAGAAATGAAGAACCGAGGTAAGTGCACAGAGCCAGCTCCCAGCACACAAAGCGCTCCGTGCCGAGCAGGCAGTGGTGACAGTTCTCCCATAAAGGAATTCCTGACAGACACACGAAACGCCGTAGAAGAGCTCATAGCATCTTGATCTTTCTCAGTCACCACAAGCCATTTGTCACTGACAACGAGTGTTCTCGTGCTGCTCAAATTAGAGAGAACACTCTGTATTTCCCACAGCCTCTCACGCTGTTCTGACAAGAGAAGAGTAACAAGTCACACAGGAGCTGATCATCCAAAGACCTCTCAGGACACGGGAAAGAAAACTGAACAAAACCAGAAGGCAGTTAAAAAAATGAGCAAAATAAGTCAGGAATAAAAAAAACTCCAAAACACAATGTTCCTGCTTCTTGAATCACAGGGGCACAACACACAGTTGTTGAGAGTCCTAGTTATCCATGAGATCCTTCCCCTCCTTGTATGCTTCCAGCACAGCTACACTTTTTACCTCAGTGAGAACCATTTACTTCAGCAACACTGGGAGCTCTGGCTAGGTTCTCAGTATTAGACTGCTTTCTGGAGCATGCTCTGATGCTGCATGGTCCACGCTTACCCTTCTAACTGCAGAACTGCTCAGAAATGACTCGCACACACCCAGTGCCATCAACTTCTTTCTGGCAGTTGGATGCTGAATGTCCAGGTGTGAACCTTCAGAGTCAGATTTCATTACTTCTTTCACTCTTCTTCCCCCCACTTTCCGTGGTTTCAAACAGACACCCACAGCGTGCTCTGTGCTTTCAGCCTGCTGTGCGTACGCTGTCCCACCAGCAGCTGCTCCTCTGGCATGCACATACACCATATGGGAGAACACACTGAATCCTCCAACACCTCCCCTGAAGCTTCAGCAACTTTCCTTCAACACGGAGTCCAGTGTCTCCACAGGGGCTTGAAAGCAGCTGCCTACAGCTTCTCTGAGTGTTGCTTCCCCAGACATTGCCTTGCATGGGTTACCAGTCTGGAATTTCTGTCAGACTGAGTCCTTCTTAAGGCTCCAAGCAAATACACGTAGTTTTCCCCTTTCACTCCTGCCTGGGTTAAAAGGGAAAGATGATGCATTTACAGTAGCCAGCATGAGGCAGCACAATTCCTGTGCTTAGAGCAGCCTGTTGCCACCAGCTGTGCGGTGCGGCTGCAGGCCTAGCACTACTCCCTTCATAAGGAAACACCTCCTGCTGCATAGTGCAATAGGCTGCAGGCCTTTCAAAGCTGCTCTGGTGGCAACAAGAGGCACCTCAGGCAAGCAAAATGACAGCTTGGCTGCACACAGCTGCATTAAAAGCACAAAAATAGAGGCTTGGGTGAGGCAGCGCCAAAGTCAGCTGCACACATCAGCGTGAGCTGAACTCACTCCTCCAGAAGGGAGGTGCTTGGTGCTCGCCAGCCTGAGCACTGCAGGGTTTAATGCTAATAGGATCATGTCCTTCTAAAATCTTCCCCATGGCAGCAGCCCTGGAACAGGCAGAGCTAACTTAGGCTGAAAGGGAATTTTCCACCACCCACAAGCCTCTTTCTGCCTCACATAAATCTTCTCAAGCACAGGCCACAAAGAAATCACACCAGCCTCTGCAGATGACACGCAACAAGTAATGAACCACACGAAATCCTCAGGCCCCTCCTGTGTCAAGTTCCCTTCACACCCTCACATTTTAACATAAGCACAAGTTGAATTTACACCTCCTTCCAGGTTCTTTCACACTGCTGTAACAATAAAACAAGGTAAGGCCAGGAAGCAGAGAGGTAATCCACCCTCTCTGTGTCAATTCAGGGGCGTCAGACACAGGCAGATGAGACTTCCTTCCGCACCTGAGACAATGAGCCTAAGCAATCCCTACAGAATCGCTTTTTTCTCCCCTCAGCAAACTCTTTGGAGCACAGATGAGATCAAAGGTGGCTTTTCCAGCCAACAAACTTACCAACACCTCCAGGAAAACCCAGAGCTGTCTAATGGCTTCCTTGACCTGAGGACAGGCACAAGCAGCAGTGCAGGGGCCTGCTACCTGCAGTACAAACAGGGCAGTATCTTCGTGCAGTTCGGAGACACCGCGCTTCTCTGTGGCACAAAAAGGCATCTTCAGGCCCTCGTGAATTGCTGCTTCTTGTAAGGAACGGTTCCCAAAATGAAGACTTGCACTCACATTTTAAGGAGGTAAAAACATCTTCAGCACGCGATCAGAAAGCACGCTGGTGATAATGCTCGGCATGCTGCACTTACAAGAAAAGGAGAGAGGTGTGGTCCAGGAATTCCAGATCCATTCTCACCAGGAGAAAGAAAAAACCCCAAGTCGGTTATCTCTAGAAGTGTCCTTAATTCTAGGAACACGGCAATCACAGAATGTTAAGGGTTGGAAGGAACCTCCGACCACTATCCAAGTCCAATGCCCCTGCTGGGGCAGGATGTGCACACAGCGCCCAGCGTACCCAGACGGTCTCCTGCCCAACTACAAATGGGGCCCAACCCCACTCCTACTCAGGCACTGAGAAAGATCAGGCTTTTTGTCCAGGGTGGCACGGACAGGCTCTTTTCATGTTAGTTTTTGTCCTTGCTAGCCAAGACCTGATGTCAGACTCAGAGCATTGGGAAAGGGAATCCTTGAGAACCAAGGAACTCTACGATGAGCAAAAGCAGTAGAAGTCTTAATTCCCTGTCTTCGCTTTCCCTAGAGCTAACATGCAGCACAAACTCTGATGCACAAAGAGCTTCACTCTCCTATTTTCAAGATTACTGCAACTCAGTGTCCCTAAAAGCTCAACTTCCCTCTGTAAAACGTGGTTAAAACGGGCCAGAGGAGTCAAAAGATGCCAAGACAGGAAAAAGACACAAAGGTGCATCAGGGATGTTTGTTTTCTGAAGCTGCAGCAAGAGCAGGGGAAGAGCAGTAACCACCTGCGCCAGCAGCTTCCAAAACAGGACATTTCACCTGAAATTTGGAAGTGGTGTGAAATGCCTTCCAAACCACCTGATGACCTCCAGGCAAGCCCTGGGACTGAATCTGTAAGTGCCTTGCACCGAACAAAATGAAGCTAAACCAAAACACAAGCATTTGACTCCCTGTCAACAGCAGGGCAAAAGCCTCCTCCCCCACTCGGCCACGCTCTGGCCACGCTTCCTGCATCGGACCGACATAAGGACTGCAACCAACAGCTTCATGCTATCTGAGCTTCCGCAACACTGATGCCAAAACTTTGCCATCGTTATTTCAGCCACGTGGGGAAAAATCCCACCCTTCTATAGAAAGAAAATGCAGCTCAGGAGGGGATTGCCGAAAGGAGAAACGCTGTGTTGGGACTGAAGGAACTGAAACAAGCATTCCAACCCCAGCCACACAGACTGGAAAAACAGAACACACGTCCACCAGTGCCCATCCACAGCTCTGTCAACATTTGTTTTGTGATGCCCAAGAGAATCCAGTGCAGAGAAAGGTATTAGAGAAAAAATCATTACTTAACATTTACACCGCGCTTCTCAGCCAGCAGTGCTTAAGCAAAAACAACATTAAGTAATGTACCAAGAAAAATGGAAACAAACATCAGTTCTGTGTGATCAGTAGCCTTTGCCTTCAGAGGAAAACAACTCTGTCTTTATTAGAGTTAAGCTTTAAGGCCTGAATTCACTATACATTATTCACACCATTACATCTGAAATGGCAGAGAGGTAATCAATCAGCTCATTAGCTCCCACAGGCATTTAACAGTACATTCTGCTAAGTTCCCATATTAAGAAAACCACAGAAACCCTGGAGCTGTTCACATCCTTTTATCATTGGTTAAGAACTAGCATGTTAGGGCACTGCAATTGTCGTGGTTTTAAGGAAAAAATGCCACCTTCCAGCACTGTCACCCTAGACTATTTATTCTCTCGCTAACAATGCCCAGGTAATGAATCTCCCTTATTTCAATCAGTCTTTTGAAATCCTCCTGGAATAATTTCCAGCTACAGCAGGGTTTCCTTTTTGTGAGTGGCAGCACACGTCACCTTGGCCCAGCTTTCCTCTTCACAAGCGCAAGGGGCTTTCCTGGGTCGACACAGGAATGTGTCACAACCACAGTGCGAGTGGATTTAAAAGCAGATTCCACAGCACTGGCCACTGTTAGCATTTCTAGCAAGCAACGTTCTGCCCACCTGAAAACGAACCCTCTGGAACTGAGATATAAAAAATACAGCTCACATACTCACTGTGAGAGAGCAGTTTCTGTGTTTCACACACGTGGTCTCTCTCCCCCATGGCCTGTGGGATGAGGTGGCAGTGCACTGGCTTTTATTGCTGGTGAACTCAAACAAGAGACTGCTCTTCAGGAGACACAATGCAAGCACAGGCAAATACGATGGGCTTGTTTTTCCAAACAGCCCTGGATTTTCTTTTTTAATACATCAAACGGGGACACAAGTTGAAATGACATTCACACTCCTGGCAAGTAGAAAACTCACCCCACTGGCAACACAAAGGTCGGGCATTTTTGAGTCGCAACACCACAGAAGCGAACAGCTGGAAAACTCATTCTGCCTCCTTTAGCAGGAGGGAGATGGATTTTCCGGGGGGGGTAAATTTTCTGTTCTCTCAGGTACTGAGCATTGAGCAAGGCTGGATATAAGAAAAGCGCAGACCACAAACCCAAGTAACTCCAGCAGCTCTTTTATAGGACAACCTACTTTTGTGGCTTCTTTATTATCTTGACTGTTAGAACGAGCTAAATTTTAAGAGAGCACCTTATGACTGCTCTATGTGCTCCCGCAAATACAATTAATGCTTTACTTGAAATGCATTTTCCTTAGAGCTTCTCTAGCAGTTTCATAGTTCTTCTATGCTGCATTTGCACCTGCTGTTCCCAAGTAACTTAGCCATGAGTAAAACGACTTGAAAATCAAAAGCAGAACTATGAGGCTCAATAGATCAGTAGTAAGTACAGTGAGCACTTGACAAAAATACAAAGACAGCTGGGCTCTGGAAGCACCGCTAAATCTTCCGTCTAATTCGATTCCCTTTGTGGCAAACAGGAGTGGAATTAGATCAGTGTTACCGTATTAGAGCAGCCACAGGCCTGAGCAGGAATAATTTCATTTGTGAAGCATTTAATTGATTTTTAGTCCTGCACTGGCGTCTCACTTTCAGGGCTTACAGGAGACGACACGTTTTTCTCATCGGCATGAATCAAGTTCAGCCCCGTGTCAGAGTTAACCTACAGTGAAACTGCCATCGCTAGAAATAGTTTGCGACACCTGAAATATGGCATTCTGTCTGGGAGACGGAGGGGAAGACCCTAGCCCCTCTTTGTTTTTGTTTTACTTGTAGAGAAAAGTGAAAAAGTGGAATTCTGGATTTCAAATAATAGAGACTTAACTCCAAGCAGAGTGCAATGTCATGTATTGAAAACATGGTCAGTAAACAACAACTGTAGGCCCCTGCTTGTTCAGAGGACAGGTATTTCACTGGAAAATGGAGCAGCATCAAAAAGCTAGAAAACAAACGGTCATTCTCAGCTCTGTCAGAGTTGAAGCTGGTATTCATGCTGGTTTAGATGTATCCACGAGACTCTCCTTCAGAGCTTATCCTAGGTGTCAGTTAAGCAAGAATTCTGGCTCCCGATAACCAAACAGTTTAAAATCACCTTCAAACCGCGCATACAGGCGCCTGATGTCTCTCTTGCTAATTCCTGAAAAATACCGCTCTACTTTTGTTTTGTTGTACACAGTAATGCCTGGTGGAATGGTGGGGTACGATACCAGGTGGTCTATGCCAGCTGCTTTCAAGATGAACGGAGCATCTTCTTCCAGGGTTTCATGGTGTCCAATCACACTGTATGTGATCTCACAAGGGGCACAAAGTTCCACATACGTTACCCAATGAATGATGTGGTCACCAAACTGGACATCCAGCCAGCGGTGATTAGGGTCACCCAGGTAGCGCACAAAATCCTCAAACTGCAGCCCTTTGGTCTCTGTGCGGTTCTTTCTGTATTTACGAATGATGCCGGGAGCAATTTCATGGCGGTACCAAGGTTCAAACCGAGGATTGTGCACAAACTTGTCTTTAAATGCCGAAATAAGTCTTTCAAATGGATCTCTAACAATAAAAAACTTGAAGTATAAATTCAACCTAAACAGAGGGAAGGAAAAAATATGACATTAAGTCCCTGTTTAGCCAAGACTTAGAAAAGCATGTCAACTCTGGCCGCAGACACGCCAGTACGAAACCTGCACACTCGTGTAGCCTAGCAGTGTTCTAATCAATAGGACTGTAAATGCAATTTCTGTGATCTCACTAACAGTTTCTGTAAACAGTACAAAGTGGAAAAAGTCCACCCTGATTTCCACATTTTACTGAAACCGGAGTAGCTTGGGTTTATCTCAGTCTGTACCAACAGGGGACAAAAAATGCTGGTTAGATGCCACAAGCTCCAAGTCAAACATTTTCAATGCACGTGATGAAGCTCAAGAATCAAAATACATTGAGACATGGGAAAAACGGCTTGGTGCAGCTAAATGCATAGACATGGCTCCGTTTTGCACTGGCAGGTGGTTGGACAAATCGCTGCTAATGTGAAAAACATCATTCTGGTATTAGATTTGATGTTTTCCACACCGTCAGCAATGGCTCAGAACTTTATTTTCAGGAGACAAATTTTCAACAGAATGTCATGGTTTGTTGTGACACTAAAATATGCCATACTCTGCAGTCAGAGTACCTGAAGAGAAAGCTTATTTCAGTAAATAGCTGTGAATGGACATTCAGAGCCCAACCCTCACTGAAACAAACGAATGGACTCTTTCCAGCCTCCACAAGCACTCGGATCAGCCTTCAGGTCCTCCTGACTTCCTCTGAACCAGGCAGGCCTAGAGGTCTGCAAACTAAATTAACAGATTCGTGCCACCCCTCTCTGACAGTTAAACTTGCTAGTATTTTCTTTCAGAATTCCCAGCCAAACCCATGACATGTCCTACAGCACAACTCCTGTAGTGGTCTGACCGTGGCAACACCAACCACAAGGGCACCCAATTTTACAAACCCTGCAGCTGAACAGTTACTTTCCTCACAGAGCTCTTGGTAGGAATGGACAACAGAAGCGTGTTCTCATGAGTGCGGTGACAGTGTTTCCCCTTCCGCACTATCCACACTATCATTCCCATAGGCACAGCTGTGACAGATGTGTTTGTACTACCCAATGCAACAACCCAGGGACTGAGCTCTTCCCATAGCTGACATCACACTGATAAGGGGCTGACTCTTCAGAATGGCTTAATACACAAAAACCCACAAAAACACAAGCTTACAAGTGTCCACTGTCACGTTACGTCCTGTTCTCTCCACGCTGACACCCTTTACAGGGATTACATATGGCATAGGTTCTAGCAGAGATGAGCACAGACGCCATAAGCAATCTAATGAAAGCAATTTAGAAGGCTCTACTGCAAAGAAGTATTTTTTGTGCTCAGAGAAGAAACAGGCACCCAAACAGGAAGATAAAGTGGTGCAGCTGAAGGGACAATACTCTCAGGCTAAGCAGCACTGAAGTATTAAATCTATCCTATGCCGTATTGGCAAGTAAAACTGTCTGCAACAACAATATCAAGCGTAGGCAGTAGAATTCACTGTACAAGGTATCAGGGTGGACCCTCTACCTAAACTTTCCCTTCCGAAGGTCAAGGATGTAACAAGTAGGTATGCATCTACTGAACTATGGAAACCCTGCACCAGAGGGACTGCTTGGCTCACCTAACTACATCACCAATTATACGAGTGTTCTCCTTCAAAGCCAATAGCGAGGCAGCCATAGTGTCTGTGAGGGTAAGACAACAGTGCTGCAATACAATTAGCTGAGCAGAAACACACTATCCTCAGTTCCAGTTGCAGACTTTGTAGACTTCAAGTGTATCATAGAATGGTTTAGTGAGGCTGGAAGGAACCTCAGAGATCACCTAGTTCCACCCCGCAAGCCATGGCTAGGGCCACCTTCCACTAGACCAGGTTTCCAAAGCCCCATACAACCTGGCCTTGAACACCTCCAGTGATGGAACACCCACAGCTTCCCAGGGCAACCTGTTCCAGTGTGTCCCCCCCCTCATACTGAGAAACATCTTCCTAATTTCTAATCTAAATCTTCCTTCATTCAGTTTGAAGCCATTATGCCATATCCTATCAC
Organism: Upupa epops; assembly: GCA_013397515.1. Taxonomy (NCBI): domain Eukaryota; kingdom Metazoa; phylum Chordata; class Aves; order Bucerotiformes; family Upupidae; genus Upupa; species Upupa epops. Next base: position 350,400 of record VZRI01007956.1, on the reverse strand, counting down.
GCCAAGCCTTTGTTAAAAACCTCTCTCCAGGTTTCTTACAGGTGCTCCTCACACACCGAAAGGCCACAATCAGGTCTCCTGGTTGTCCATTATGCCACTGACTCCAAACTGTTCCCGCCCTGCTGGGAAGCCACCTCTTACCGTTTTTTAATTTCAGAGTCACTGAAGGAGGACAAGCGTGGAAGGCCGTTCTTCTCATGATCGTGTACAATATTTTCTGGGATCTCTTCTATGGAAGAAAACGCTCCTAGACAAAGTAAAAACAAACACACAAAAAAGTGGTGAATCTTCCACAGGGAAAAAACGCCCTGAGCACAAGCATGCGTGCCTTTGGCTGACAGCTTTTTCTCTTGTCTTTCTTTTCTGTATTTTTAGCCTTTACAGTTTACTGTTTAAAACTGTTAAAGGTGAGAGTTTCTGACTGTGAAGCTGAAAACTGTTACAATTCTTTAAGGTATGCGCATCAAATCCAAGACCAAATGGCCTCAAAGCTCTCGGAACAGCACATCACTCACATTTCATCAGCGGTTATGTCTAAGCCTGTAGCTCCCCACCTCAGTGTCCCCGTTCTCTTTCCTTCTACCCACACATACAAAGAGAGGAAGACTTTGAGGATTAACTCCAAAGAAGGAGTTTTGACTGAGTTTCTACCACCACCAAAAAAACCCCATAAAACGCTGTAGGCTGCTTTTGGAACCACTCAACACAAAAGCACTTTGCAGTCAGGATCCAAGCTACGCTGAAACAAAAATTCCAATCACACAAGGCTGTGTAGATTAAAAAGCACAAACAAACCCAGCAGAAAGCCTCCAAATAAATACATTCATTTCTGCATGAACATAAGCTGACAAAAAATTAAAGTCCATAATTTTGATGCGTTTATTTTAAAATCCTAACCCTGCACATTGTTATGACACTGAGAAATCTCTCGTAGGCCCGATGGGCTTTAGAAGTAAGCATTCTCAGAACTGCATCACTTCAGAGTATCAACCTGCGCGGAGTAAAGGGAGGTCTTTAGGTGAAAGCCCCTACAGCCTTCTCTGTTCCAGAACTGCAGTGAGTAATTCACACTGCTCAGTTTCTCCGTTTTCTAAGTATTTTTTGTGGTGGTGAGTTTTGTTAACTTCAGTGTCCTCGTTAAATATTTTAGTAGCCCGGCTGAATTACATCTAGACAACAAATGACAAAATAGACAGCCTCAGAAATGGGCATCCTGCATCCATCCAGGGCAGAGACTGGGGACAAGCAGGAGCAGAGTTAGCTTCCTTCCCAGAGCTACAGCTGCATCTCTCCATTCTGACCCTCCAAATACCACTTAAACATTTGGATGTAAGGTATTCCTCCTCAAGCGTCACTTCTGCCTGTAGAATCTACCCAAGGAGCAGAATATTAGGTTAGCTGCAGCAGTAGTCTTCATCAGCAGATACAAGCACATTGGCAGCTCAAGGCAGAAGAGACCAGTGTTTACACAGAAGCCATTTTCTATCATTATCCAACATAACAGAACTAGGAAGCTCAAGGTGACAGGTTCCTCGCTTGTAAGACACGATATACCCTCTATGCGAGGCAGCCAATATATCCATGCCTGTCCTGAGCTACTCTTTGCATGTTCTCTCTCTTAAATTCTGTACTCTTACGTACTTATATAATTTCATATTACTACTGTCACTGGTTTTAAAGACACACGACAGTGTCTATATGCACGCAGATCTTTGCTGGATTGTCAGTTCCCATCCACCTAACAATAGGAAAGGTTTTGAAGTCATGTTCTTTGCAACAGAAGCCTGGCTGAGGGACACAGCTCCTTTGCCAATTTGTGAGGGCTTCCTTCAGGGTGAGCAACAAGTTTGCACAAGGTAAAGAAAACATAAGGCAAGCACAGAGTTGGCTGTTTGCAGGCTGCTTCCTTTGCAACGTGCAGGTTTTGATGGATTATGACCCCTGCAAAACCACAGAAGCATGTCCACTGACCAGACCATATGCAGCAAGCTCTCAGCCCAGGTGCACAGAAGGATGAGAGCGTCTCATGTCAAACAAGGGTGTGTGTCTTAGGCGTCGCCATGTTCAGTTTATGCACGCATGCAGTGGTGCAGTACAAATACCTGAGGAGATCTGTGATTGTTCTTGGCTTACCAGGCTACATCTAGACAGGCAACATTCACCTCACAGATGGTTTTCAAACCCACGAGTCCCTTGACTCCTTTCACAGGCTTTTGCCACATAAACTTTTCTTGACCAAACTGTTGCCTTTAGCATCTCAGAGACTTGGTAACTCTTACGCCAGCTCACTGCTAGCATATACTCAACATTTCAGTGCTACAGACAACGGCAGGTGCCAAGACTTAAGTAGCCATCTTCATGGGTAAATAAAAACATGAAATCTAGTTAAAAGTCTGTGGGACTCAAGTCAGAAATCTTACGTTACTCTTTCCTAGGGAACTGTGATACCTTCCTTGTTCCACATTTCATAATTAGTGCCACCTCCCCAAAGATACCAAACCAACCTACCACACGCATACAGGGACTCTTCGTGACTCAAATGACTTTGAGCCCAGTAATAACGATATTTATTTCCACAGAAAGAACAAGTGTATTTTCTTTAAATGAAATGGTTTCAAAGGACTAGAAGCAACCGTGAAGAATCAAAGGCTGAAATTAAGTACCAGTGTACAGAAAAGCAAGAAGAATCCATTTTTGTGCCGCCCCAGCTGGATCAATTCCATTTCTTCCCCCTCCTCAAAGAAACCCACACACTCACAGCAAAGTAGGTACCATTTAGAACAATCAAGACTTTTTTCCACTGAGTGTTTCCCACTTTTGGCGTCTGACAAAACAGGATCTTGTGCTTGTCACACACAAATATGCGGTCCAGGACGAATTTGGAAACTGCAGTGTGAGAGAGATTTCTCAGTGTGGCATCTCTGCAGACATTCCTGAGAAGCTCAAGTCTTTCCATATGAACCAGGGTTTGTTGGATCCGATGTCCAGAAAAAGCTTTTCCAGTTGGCTTTACGAAATACAGAGGGAAAAGAGAATAAACAGAAGTGAAGGAATTTATTTTTCAGATCAAATTCTCAAGCATAAAGATCCCCAAACTGTGCATCCCAACAACTCCTAGAGTCATGATTAAAACATTGTTATGTATTAAGAAATAGCACTTTTTCCTTAAGGTTTGACTCTTAAGTAGTTATGTAGCAGTAGACAGTACTAAGAGCCTTTCCATTAAACAGACACGTGTGGATAAAACATGCCTTGACCAAACCCTGGAACTTCCACAAAGCTTCAACAGAAAGCTTCTGAGGGGCTGGAAGAGGTATTTCAACAGAAATTCAATCTCTGAGCAGACAGACCTAAGGAATGATGACCCATCTCTCTGCAGAAGAAGTGTAGGACAAAAGCTGTGTGTTGTTTTCTAGCACTTGTAGGCATTTGGTGCTTCCAGTTATCAAAACGGCAACAAAATTAGGTCAACAAAAATTCATACAATAAGCACCAGCCCTTACTGTGGCAAGCAAGATAGGAAGGATTTTTCTCCCCCCAGAACAGATTAACAATTTAATGACTCATTTTTCTGAGACTAAGACAGGAACCATAACCACCTTTGTGAGGAAAAAGGAACTTGTCTGACTGACAGGTGATTGGAAATTCGAAATTTCTACTGACAAATGTTTCCTCTTCCACTAAGTGATTTGCATAGGTGACAATCCCCAGCACCAACAGCAGGGGATGTACTGATGGAGAGCAGCCCTGCAGAGAAGGGCTCGTGTGAGACCCACACCTGAAGTACTGCATCTAGTTCTCAGGCTCATGGTATAAGACAGACATGGACTTGTTAGAACAGGTCAGAAGGGCACCATGAAAATGGCCAGAGCACTGGAATACCTTTCCTATGAAGAAATGTTAAGACAGTTAGGGTTGTTCAGCTGGCGACAAGGCGGATCCAGGGAGACCTTACTTTGGCCTTTCAATGCTTATAAGTGGATTACAAGAAAGAGACTTTTTACCAGGGCCTGTAGTGACAGGATACAGTTTTAAACTGAAAGAAGATGGCTTTACATTACATGTAAGGAAGACATTTCTCCCTGTCAGGGTGGTGAGACACTGGAAGAGGTGGCCCAGATGCCTTATCATTGCAAGTGTTCAAGCTTAGGTTTGACAGGGCTTTGAGCAAACTGATCTAGTTAAAAATGTCCCTGCCCAGGGGGCAATGAGCTATGATCTTCAAAAGGTCCCTTCCAATGTAAAACACTCTGTGATTGTGTGATTTTTAAGTACAGTGTCCAAACTACACATGAAAAATTAATGAATTTACTTTCTATTCCAATTCTCCATAAGGAAAACCATCTCATTTTACTTTTCATTACTCTTCTCCAATATCCTCTGGTCAGAATGTAGTCTGAGCAGATTGTTTATCAATCAAAACAATTCCTTTTGAACGCAACCAGAATGAATGTTAAGGTTCCGTGTTTCATGCTGTCGGACGATCAAGAGGGAATAGTTTTAAACCCAGAAACCTCGTTATCCTCTTCCACACAAGCAAAGGAAGATATTGGAACTCACCACACAGATATGCCAGCCTTCCACTGAATGAAGCATTTTGAGGATAACTTAAATTCCAAGTCTTTTACACAGGAAACCAGAAAGTGTTGCTTATACAGAAACCTACTTTCCACAGCGCAACACAAAATTACTCTAAACTTAAGAGGACTTATGTAGCCAAGGGAAAAAAAAAGCTTGGCTTTAGCTCACTGTGCAACTAGTCTCAAATTTACATTTTGAATAAGGGATCTTCAGGGTTTCCTGGTAAATTAAAAAGTCTCACAATTGTTCTGCTTCATTACTGAGAGGACAGAATCAGGCATCTGAAGGTTCAACTGCTATTGAATACTATTGTGTTCATGTTCTACTTTGGAAAAATGCTGAGATGTGAGGCACAAAGAGAACAAAACATGAAAAAGAAATGGAGACTTGATAAAAAGAATCTGAGAGACTGGGCAAAGAACTAGGAGAATAGACAAGACCGACTTGGCCTCAAGAACCATAAGCCTGATAGCTGCAGCAAGGCAGAACACAAGTAATCCAAAATTGGGCCGTTATATTAAAAAGCCTAGCAAAAATGACTGTCCTGCCTTGATAAAGGAGTACGGCGACAATTTTCTCCTAGAAATGGAAAGACATTAAGTTGACTCATTCAGATGAAAGAAGACAGCAAGTTACTATAACAAAGTAGCTTTGTGAAGATAAACTTAATTCTGTCAGCTCTATTTAAATAGAACAGGCTGAATAAATAATTCCTGTCTCACAATTACTTTTAACAACAGGAAGTCCTTCCTTAATCTCTTATTTTCTCCCACTCTTTAATACATGTAACCCTTATCTCAAAAGTATGCACCTGGAATTCTTCAGGCCAATGTTTTTCCTCTGGCACGTGTACCTCCTCCACTTTTGTCACAGCTGTCAGTATCACTGGCTCTTGCTTGGCACCATAGCCTAAAGAGAAAGAGGGAGAGAGACAGAGAGAGATAAAGAGCATCACAGCAAGTGGGGGAAACACAATTCTTACTGCTTCACAAATAAAAATCACTTTGTGTATTAACCTTACAAAACATTAGGACTGTTTCCAAATGAGAGGGTACTAGAAAATACATGAAACAGGCTATGGATATTTTACAATATGTAGTCTGAGGGAATTTGAGATGCGACTTCAGATGTGTTTCACCAAAGAAACATGTCCATTACGTGCCCATTATTACTGGACCAATAGCCTTCCTCAGTGACTGCCACTGCGAAAGAACAAGCTCACCGAAAAGTTTCTTCTCTCAAATGATTTTTGAGTAGGTAATATTATTTAAATAGTAACTCACGTATGCAAAGGAAGAGCCCTTTGTATCTTTGGCAAGGAAAAACAGGAGGTAACACAAGGCTTTACTCATTGTGGAAAGATCAAAAATAACTTGAAGCAGCTTTCCCTAACCACAAACCAAAAGGAATGTGATCTTCCACACTGAAGTACTTTACCCTTCATACAGTTTCTCTTATGAATAATCTTTCTTCATCTGCATCCAAAGGGGCTTACTGTTTTATAGCAGATCAAATGGAGCACACTGCCTGTGTCCTGCTCTCAACAGCATACCCTACTCTGCACTGGATTTCACAAAGGGCACACATGGAAAAGCAAGTTTAAGCTGCAAACAATGTAAGTATTTGAGCAATCACATATAGTAAATATTGTTGGGTTCAGACTTCGTGATATCCTTTGGTAAAATTAACGTGAAAAAATACTTAAAATAGCTTTCATTTGTTACTGGATCAAAGCATGTCTGCAGATGTTACTAGAGATGATGGACAGAAACTTGCCCCTTCTCATTAAGAAGGTCCTATTGCTCGAGCACCCAAGATATCATTAAAAGGCTTAAACTGAAGACGACTGGATCATCGAGCATCTGCTGGTTTTGTTCTAGCTGTTAGGTAGACACATACAAACAAGGACATTTCTGACAAGCCGTGTTTTATTAAGTCTAAAACAGTCTAAATACAATGGCTAGTCCTGGAAGAACTTTCTCCAAAATTCTGTTGGGGTATTCAAATTCCTCAGTCCCAGCACAGACACTGGCATTTCCCACACATACCTACACTTAGCCATGCTCATATCTTTGTAGGACTGGAGCTTAAGAAAGTATATAATCTTCTGCTCAGAGAACCACTCAAAGGGGAAGGAAGAATTAGCACAGACAAAAAACATAAGTAAAAGGAGACCAAAAATTGGCAAGCCAAGATAATAAAAAAGCATGTAAATGCAAAAGGTGAAAGGGTGTACTCAGGTTTTCTTTTTAACTGCATTTTCATCCTCCTGACATATTCTGACCGGAAGAACTACTCATGGAATACTAGAACTGGGAAACAGAAGTCAGCATAGAATGATATACTGGAGGATTTAACTACCTAACATACAACCATCTTATCTGCAGACCTACTAGGCCTCAAAAACAGCTGGGACCAAGGTAAGCTAGCCTACAGACCTCATCTGCAAGATCTGAATGGATGTCCACACAGAGGCACGCTATTTTAAAAGGTACATATATATTTAATGACTCTCAAGTCACCGAAACCGATGGCACTAGTGACATCAGCGCTTCAGAAGTTACATTTTTTGCCCATCTTAGGAAGACGAAGAAACAAATCTCTTAGAGGCATAAATCATGTCATCACCTTCACCCTAAACTCTCTGTAGGATGGCTTTGTAACAGTAGCTTCTCAGCAGACAGAGAACTGTTACATGCTGTATGGTGTTATCAAGTGGCTTAAATTCCTCATCGGCTTAATACCATCTGGGCTACTTAAGCTAAGCAAAAGCCTATAAGCCGCATGCCAGTCAAACAGCAGAGAATGGAAGAAGCAGGGCAGAGGAGGCTAAGCTAAGTGCCCTGCAAACGAAACAAAACTTTCCACAAGTTTTACATAGCACTGCAGTGTCAGGACAAGTAGTTGCAAGAGGACAGAATAATGTAAAGTTAACCCTTTCATTCCTTGTGAATCTCCAAGCATAGGTGATTGTGGTCTGTTGTTCTGCACAGCTTCTAGTAGATAAAGATTCTGAAATGGAGGGTATTTGAAAAGTCAGACCGCACAATAAAGTCCTGCCAGCCATGATCCCCTCTGTTCTTACACACACACATGCACAAAAAGGCATGATGTCAGCTTTGCAGGTTTCTACTTTAAGAGAAGCAGAAACTGAGTATCAGCAGTATCACTTCTTGAACAGTTGTTCTCTTCTAAGTCCTGCTGAAGAATCACCTGTAAGGTCACGAAGACCAACCACTAACCTAATTCTACCAAGCCCACTCCTAAATTATGCACTCAAGCGCCACATCTACGTGACTTTTAAATACACACAAGGATGACAGGTCAGCCACCTCCCTGGACAGCCTGTTCCAAAAGAAGCAGTAACATGCTGAGAAAGGCTATGCACACAAAGGGTGTTTGTGTGAAACCCTATTCAGTTTCCTGTTTCACATCAAATACTGAAGCTAAACTTACCATCTGGGTCTTTAAAAGTCAGTGTGATGAACTTGCTAGCAACCATGAACATGAATATCACCCAAAAGCATGCAGCTAGCAGTAGCCACCGGTGGTGCATGTTGTTAGACACGAGCCATATAAAGTCGTTGCTTCCTGTTTGAAAGGGGAAAGATTTACACAATCATTATTTTTGTTCCAGTTTAAAAATCACAGAAATCTTTCCAAAACCAAAATGACAGAACTCTAGTATGTACATGTGCCATAAAAAATACGAGTCATTTCACTTCTTACTTTTTGTCCTTTGGGACAGGTTTTTAACCCAAATTAAGCCTGATATCAAAGGGAGACCTCACTCCTCCTTCATCCCTTCCATTTATTTTTCAATATAACCTCTTTTTGAGGCAGTTCAGTGTAGGAAAGGGAGAATGAAGGCTCCCTTCGCAGAGGTAGTCAGTAGATCAACCAAGCTGCAACATTAACAGTATTCTCAGTTATCCCAAGTAGCTAGTTATACCAAGTTACAAGTTACCAGCTCATAACACATAGCATGGACTCCTCCCCTGCCCAGCCCACACAAATCACAGGCTGGAAGCAACTGAGCCAGAACACAAACTTCACATATAAGTACATTAGTGTCTCTCTTATCTGGGAACTTTTATTGCCAGCTAAGTATCAAACACAGGTTCTGGAAAATTTTACTTCCATCACGCTAAGCACTATCCAAGTAAACAGTAAAATGTTTCCTTGCAGAAGAGCCTACTATCTGTAGCTGCATTCCCTGAAGTGCAGGAAGGGTTACCCAAGCAATGGAGACTGCAGATTTCATGAGCGAAGCAACAACAGGCACTGTCTGAATCGAAGCCGAATGAAGATGACAACACTGCACAGTATTCCAAACATGGTGTCTGCCCTACCTCAGTCTGTAAGCCCTTCCGAGCTTGGTTTTAGAAACTGTAATCCTAATAAAAAACTTTTTCTAGTTAAAAGATGCAATATAAGGAAGCCAATTATAAGAGAAGATTTAAGTTCTCAGCCATTAAAAGAAGTGTAAAATGTTAAGCTACATCTTTCAATGCATTTCCAACTTCTGATGGGCAGTGCACTTCGGGAAGCACTAGAGCTGACATCAAGTATCTGTAAAAACTCCACTGCAAAATTTAAGCTTCCGTAACTTTAAAACACCCACAGAAACCTAAAAGCAAACACCTGTCAGGTCTGGGTATTTGTCCTGCAAAAAAACCCCCAAAAACCACAGCACCATTGTCTCAGCTGCAGCTGAAGAGATAAGATATATGAGAGCCTGCATTCTGGGGCTGGGAAGTTCAAGCGTAAGTGAATACTTCCTCTTGAGGATCCATACAACACTACTTCGAAACACTTGACCAACGGGGATCTAAACGTAAAAATCTCACACAATGAGGTTCTCCTAAAAGTTCTATGAAGTTTGTGCCTGTATCCCCAGAAGAGCAAAAGACCAAAAGCACAATATAACCAGCCATAGGATCAAACTCAACCCTAATATAGCCACTTGCATCTTCAGTTGAGAGTCATATCTGTATGGCTTATGATCACCCTTTCTGTACAGCCACCTGATGAATTGTCAGGGAGTAAGAAATGTGCCCTCATTCTCAGCTGAGATTTAAAAAACATGATACTTCTAAGCAAACTTCCTAGCAAGTGTTTAGGCTGCATACCAGTATTCCACCTCCTTCATTCCCACACAGCTTAAGTACCAGAAGTGAGACTAGTTTTGATGTTGTTTCAGTATGTCCATCTGTAACAGCAGTACTACTGCTACAGGTGCCGATCCCGATCGCTCCTCCAGCTAGCTTGTACCTTGCACCAACGCAAATGTTTCCACAAAAGGCTCTCACTGCCGCTGACAGAAGTTAAATGTTTTCAGGATATTCTGAAAGTCTGTGCAGGCAGACAAGCAGGTCAAACCAGATTTTGGACCATAAGGATGTAAGTGAAACGGGTGAGAGGAGAAAAGGAACAGAATTGTCTCCAATATTACAAAAAAATACTATCATTATTTTTAGCTAGGATGGTAGCTTTTGGGCCTATTTTGTCAGTGCAGTATTTTTCAGTTTGGCTGCTGATTCTTCATTTTTTCTTCTGTATTTAGGTTAAAAGTTGCCATCAGCTGTCTCTTAGACAACTACAGATGGCGTGACCTCCATTAAGATCAAGCTGTCATCCCCCCCATTTTCTGCTGCAATTCCCTGGCTGCCAACTGAACGTGCAAGATCCAAGACACATTACTCTTCAAAGACTGTTGCCCAGGAACAGCGAATAATACAGCATCAATTCCAGAGTACTGACCTCTTTCCAGCTAAGTAGTTCAAAAGTTATTCTGATCCGGCCACTGCACTAGTGCAGACCTTGCCCTAAGATTCCTGCTGAAAACCATCAGGTCTCAAAGGTCCTAATTTTCCTGTCAGCCACATTTCTCTTTTAGAGTACTGAAATTTATCACCTTTTGCTTTCAGATATCATGGTAACTTAGAAAATTTTCCAGCTCTCACTGGTGTGAGGGGACAAATCATAGCAACAGTATTTTTTCTTTCTTCAGTGTTCAAAATAGAATTGAATCTGTCTTCAAGGCTAACAGAAGCTTGCAGAAAGCATTCTGCAGGATGAGAAAACCCCCTTTCTAACTCACTGACTTCAGACTTTTCAGAAACATAACTAATGGTCTGGGCCAGACCCTTCTGCCTCGCACAGCACATTTGTTCTACATAAAAATCGGTAGAAATGGCATCTAACCCTTGCAGCATCCCTGCCAGTCTGCCTAGGTGATGGATGCGCAGCATGCAGCATGAAATTATTGATCTATACTCCTTTATGTAATTTCCTTTATGTAAGTTTTTTATTGAATTTCTAAGAAGTTGTGTTAAATGACATGGGTAAAGCAGACTGCACATGCTCTGACCTAAAAAGCAGGTAGCACACACAGAGCACTGCCAGATCCAGCGCTGCAGGGACAGGAGAACATTTACTCCAAACAGCTATGTGCGGTACATTCCTTACTTCAGGAACCAGACTCAAGGACCAGAAAGGGGACAGAACTGCAGTTACACCCCTAACATCCCCCACTGTTACCCTTCAATATATCAACACAGAGAGGAAAATACTGAACAGCTTTGTCTGCTCCTGATTTTAAGTACACAGCAAATCTGCAATCATACTCTTCACTGCAATTCTTGTCAGAGGATTTGTCATAATGCAATTGCAATGGCTGGCACCATTACTCATGTTAACATTCTAAACAAAACTAAACCTTTAGCAGCAGCTAACCTTTAGCTTCTTAAGTATTTTTATCATTTGCAATTACTCTACGTGAAAGTGAATCTCTTGTTATATTTCTGATCTTACTGATTTCACATTGCCTTTTCTGTTATTTATTTTTTTAAAATACACCTAGCAGCTTCTGTTTTTTCTCTTTAATGGTTTCTGTAAGCTTCCAAATGTCTTTTTCTCTTGCCTAAAGCAATTTTCCTCACAAGTAGGAAAAAAAATCACAAGAAAACTGTTGAAGTATTAGCCCATTTTCTTGCAAGGAAATACAGAGAAATAGCCTTCTCCCTCGTACTGCAATTCTACTCTCTTTAATAACACAAGATCCCCAAACCCCATCCTCTGTCTGTGAGGTAATTCCCTCCAAGGCAAACTCACATAACCCTCACACTGGTAAGATGCCAGTTCTGCATGAGAAAAGAAACAGGAATTGCAAAGATGCACACAAACACCAAGATCATGACAGAGTAATGCAGGCTTGACCCGCAGCCCGAGAGTCACCTGTCACTGCTGCCTTCCAGTGAGCAATGGGACAAAGCACAGATTTAAAGAATATTAAAACACAGCACACATCCTCTGCTCCACAGCTCACGCTGCTTGGATGGCAGCCGGGCTGGAACTAGATGATCTTTAAAGTCTCTTCCAATCTAAACCATTCTGTTACTCTATGGATAGAGGGTGCTTGGCAACATCCTGAAAGACATCGGCATGCCAACAGACTCAAAGTACCGACTGCCTGCCCACCCGCACATGACTAATGATGCAATTTGAAGTAGAAACTGTAAAGAAAGCAAAACAACAGCTGGCTGGGATACCTAAACCATTCTCATAAAGGCCTCCATTGTGCTTCCTTAGAGACCCGGATCACTCACTCAAAAAACCCCAACAAAGCAGGACTAAAATCCACCGCACTCTCCTCCAGTCAAGTTTTGTGGCGCTGCTGACTGTCATCACGTTCACGCACACGGTAACCGGCGTTTGTGAACGCTGTTCCTCAGCTCCACAGGCCTGTCTGCTGCTCCTCCTCCCGTCGCTGGAGGACCGGGTGCTCCGGAGCACGATTCACCTGTCACTGGGAAGGATGCAGCTCCAGCGGCAGCAGCCCCGGCAGCGGCGGCGGGACCCACCTCGTCTGGGACAGTTTCGGGCCGGGGCAACTCCAGGGCCTGGAGCGGGAAAGGGGGGCTCTGGTCTCCTAGTAGCTCTCCCCCCGTACTGGGGCTCCCGGGGGGTCTCCGTGTACTGCCCAAGCGCGGGACGAAAAGAAAGCAACCCCCAGGGAAAGCAAGACACGGCCGGGCTCCGGACCCAGGCTGCAGCGGAGAAGCCTCCCCACGGAACTGCCAGGGTACCGGCCGCTCCCCGCAGCGCCCCGGCTTACCGGCCTCCAGTGCCGCTTCTTGCTGCCGCTGCTGCCGCCGGGGGTCGCTTCACTCGGCGGTGGTGCAGCCGAACCGCTCCGGCGGCTG
>VZRI01007956.1:303578-337510 GCA_013397515.1 Upupa epops | reverse complement strand
CCGCCGCCGTTCGGCCTCAGTGCCCACCTCTCGGCCGAGCCGGCCCCGCGCGGGGTCGCTGCGGTTCCCGGGGGCGTGCGGCCAGGCTGGCGCTCCTTGGCTGAACCCACAGATGAAACAGAATCGTTTGTGTGGGAAAAGACCTTCAAGAGCATCCAGTCCAACCACTAATTCAGCCAAACCCACTGCTGAACCCTGTCCCCAGCCAGATCCGCACGGCTCTTCAACACACCCAGGGATGGGGATTCAACCTGTTCCAATGCCTGATGAACCTGCAAAGCAGCAGCCTTTCCTAACGTCCGACCTAAACTTCTCCTGGTACAATCTGAGGGCATTTCCTCCTGTTCTGTCACTTGCTGCTTGTGAGGAGAGACAGCACCCGTAACTACCTTTCAGGTAGCTGCAGACAGCAGTAAGATGTTCCCCAGTTCTCCTTCAGACTAAATCGCCCCAGCTCCCTCAGCCAGACTCGAGTATATACACGTGTGTGTTTTTAATGTTGGAAATACCTTCACTGTGTCTCTAATGCTTGTATTTCAGAAGAAGTCACCTGGAATTGCAACTTCTAGCACCTACAGGACTCCAGTACCCACACATCCCTTCAAAACCAGGTACTGGGTCCATCTGTAACAGCTATTTAAACGTATGTCTGTCTGAGTATGCATGACTGCGTGGCCGTAGGGGTGCGTTACAGCTCAAACGCATAGGCAGAAACTTCTGGATTGTGGCTGGAGGAGAGGTTGACACTAGAATCATAGAATGGTTTGAGTTGTCTTAACACCAGAATTCACTTGCCCACAGAGAACTGGTAAATTGAGGAGGCACAGGGATATCCCACCTGGTGAAGAGTCAGGAAAAACCAGCATCTTGTTGATCAGCCCAAACTGATGCTACATGAGAAGTCCTTGCTTCCAGCCTTCATCTCTTATTCCATCTCTGCTTCTTTCCAAGTATGTTCTGTCCTTGGAAAGACCCACAGAGTCAGGATCATTTCGAATTCAGTGATGTGAGAGGCCTTACAATCTACACAAGGAAGAAAGCATGACTGAGACGTCTGAGTGGATTACTGGGCTTTGAGGAGTCATCCCTGAATCCCAGTCCAGGTAGTCCGATGTCCACACTACACAGGGTTGGCCTCCTCTGTAGGAGACTGCTGCAGTTCATACCACACGGTCCTTCACCCAGGTTTTCCTATGAGATCTCGTGAGGAGAGCATAAGAAAAGAATGCCAGTGATGGGATTTTGTGAATAGGTAGGTACCTAAACAACATCCAGTCCCTTTAAGCTGATTGATCATGGAGGACTTGAACCCTAATAAAAGTAAGAATTCTAATAAAGTCCGTGAGGTGCACAGAGAAGCTTGCTGCAAGATCGGGGCCAATGGTTCGAGACAGAACAAATCTGTCCTTTTACCAATTAATGAAAATAATCTGACAGAAGCAGAGTTCAGCTTCTATTACGAATTTATTAGGAACCAAATCACAGCAGCAAGTTTAAATTAGTGCCTCTTCTAGAACAGGAAATCTGAGTATTCGCCTCGCATACTTCCCAAATTGTCATTTTGCTTTCTGCATCACTGCATGGAGCCCGAGACACCCTGGCACACACGCACACGTAACATGCGTGTTTTCCAATCTGAAGGTGTGGGTCCTAGGACTCTGCGCTATGCTAGGTAGCATAGTCATTGATTGGCCAAGAAGTAGCAGTCCTCCCTGTTACTGGAGATTTTCGTCCCTCTGATCCATGCCTTTCCAGCCTTGACTACTCTGGTGTGTTATGCTGGAGCCTGAATGAGGAAGCCCAAGGATGCTAGTGGTGGTACAGATGCCATGACCAGCCTAACAGGCTAATGCAAATGCATTAAGGACCTTGGATTCAGCTCTGCGCTGATGCCTGATAGGCACCAAGGAAGCATCAGAAATGCAGGTCTCACTGTGAAGCAGTGGCCAAAAATCAGCCATCAGAAACCCAAATTCTCTGCCCGACTTTGTTCATTTGTACATCACCAAATCTTTGTGCCTCCCTTCCTCTACCTGTGAACTAGAAATGGTGACAAGGGTTGTTGGCAAAGCACATTGGAAAGCTGTGGTGACTGTCAGCAGTCTGAGCCTTGCACTGACTAGAAAGTTGCTTCCTTCTTCGGGTTTCTGAGAGATGACTACAGTTGTAGTCACACACACACAGAAGCTGTCTCCAGCTGTGGAACCAATTCCTGACTGATTATCAGGCTCTGCCCAAGAATTTTAACCTTTCAAGTATGTTGTTACTGACAGGTAGAATAGTAAATACTGTATAAAAGGAACCAATTTCCCAAACTAAGCAGAGTTAATAAGCTTTGTTGTCAGTAATTGGGCCTGAAAGCATCTGTTGAAGTTGAAGAATGTGTTGCATAGGTGACTGTACGGTTGAATTGTGAAGTCACTAGTTTAGGCCAGCAGAATTCTTGCTACTAATAATGCTAAACTCCAGTGTGGCTTAGTGCTTTAAATAGGAAGCAAAATCAGTATTAGAGTTTGGGTTCTTCTTAATACTACAGACTTTACACTACTAGAGCAAGAAGAAGGACAAACGTGCTGGTGAAAAGTCACCCTTGTCTCTCTGCGATGTTCTAGAGTGAATGAGACTCCCTCAGAGGTATGCTGCTGAAACACATGGAAGTGATGCACCTATGGATGTGAGCCTAAACTGGAAAAATTAATCTTAATAACATGTTCAATGTTTAATGACTTCAAAAGAGGGTTTGTGTCTTGTATAGTCTGTATTCTAAGTCTGGCATTTCTCCTGGAAGAGTCTTACTTACAAAAGACCAATATTTACATCTTGGTCAGTCAGGAGGAGCAGGTGTGGCACTGGACACCTGAGCTGCAGGAGCACATTCAAGCAGTTTAGAGACATCTGACAATGGCAGGCTGTCTTGCTTGCCCTTGGAATAAGTTTAAAGAGCATTTAGGCAAACCAAATTGTTCAAATGAGCCCCTGACTTGGACAAGAAAAGCCATCACCCATACTGCAGTTTGCATTTGAACACATACAGTCTAATCACACTGAAGACACTCTAATTTCCCTGGCCTTGCAAGCACATCCTACTCAGCAGAAGGATGGCTTACCCATACTGTTAAATTTATGCTATGTTTATTTCTGGCTCTTTGTTTTTACTTCAGGTTTTAATCCAATGCCAATTACTAAGATTAACCTTGGTAGCCTATTTACATGTGTTTTGCCTCCATAAGAGTTAACATTAAGACAAGTCACCCGCTCAGCACCAAGAACTCAGGAAGAACAAACCCTATCACAGTATCACAGCATCACAGTACTGATAGGCTGGAAAAGACTTTAAAGATCACCCAGTCCAACCTAAAACCAACCCAGTAACCCTAACATCTGACATCTAGCTCATGCCACTCAGCACTGCATCCAGCCTGACCTTGAACACCTCCAGAGGCAGTGACCCAACCACCTCTGTGGGCAGCCCGTTCCAAAACTGGGTCACTCTGTCAGTAAAAATCCTTGTCCTAATGTCAAGTCTAAAACCAGCAGAAACATGCTAGTCCGGGTCCCTCTGGATGGCCTCCCTTACCTCCAGCATGTCCACCCCATGACACAGCTTGGTGTCATCTGCAAACTTGCTGAGGGTGCACTCAGTGTCACTGTCCATATCACTAGTGAAGATGTTAACACTGGTCCCAGCACTGATCCCTGAGGAACACAACTCAGCTCTGGTCTCCACTGGAATGTTGAGCCTTTGACTGCAACATCTGGGGTGCAGCCATCCAGCAAGTGGCCCATCTGTCAAAGTTTTAGGCTGAGGTTAGTCGATCATTAGTTGAACCATCTAGTTGACCTTAAATTCTTAAAACACTTAGTCTGAGCTGGGAGTTTGAAGGAGAAAACAGCTCTGTGGGGTTTATTAACAGCAATGAAATGAACATGTTGCCAGGACTGGGCTAGAATAGCTAGGAAAGACTTTTAATCATCAACTCAATGTCCATTAAAATTGAAACCAGTATTTCAAAGTTAATTATGTAAGACATTAAGTGCATGCAGCCAAGTAGCAAATTATCATTCAACGTGGCAAAATAAGTCAATCCTTCAAAAAAACCCAAAATAGCTGTTGACTGTTTAGTCCCAGTTACAAGTATTTTCCAAAGTAGAGAAACTGAAGTGATTAGTACTCAAACCAAGTAACTTCATTTCAAAGTAATCTGCTGCCCTCTTTTAACCGTCCCCTCTCCCATGGCCTGAATCACACAGCTGTGTTTACCAGCTTTCATTTCTCTTTGTGGCTGGCAGGGGTAAACTGGTAAGCAGCAGAGTCTGAAATTCACCTGCTGCATCCTTCAAGGAACAAATTAGTTCTGGGCTAATTCCAAGTGATGAAATTGCTGTGACACTGTAGGAACGGAGTTCAACATTGCATCAAATCATGGAATCATCATGGTTGGAAAGGACCTCTAGGATCAGCACATCCAGTCCTCATCCCAAGATCTCCCCAATGCCTAGATCATGACCTCAAGTGCTCTATCTACTTGATTTTTAAATGCCTCCATGGATGGTGACTCCACCACCTCCCTGGCAGTCTGTTCCAGTGCCCACCCACTCCCTCAGTAAAGAACTTCTTCCTATTGTCCAATCTAACCCTCCCCTGGTACAACTTGAGGCCATTTCCCCTCATCCTATCAGTAGTAATTTAGTTCAGGATGCCATCTTGGAGCACAGTTCCTACTAACACGACTCAGTTCCTTTATTCGATACTTATTTTTAAATGCATTGTGGACAGCCCAGATCAGCTGTGTCACACATTCATCCTCTTGCCATCGAACAGTACAAATTTTACTGAATATGATCTTTTTTGACCTTTTAGAACTTGAGTTTTTCAGGCTGTCAGCTTTTGCAGCAGGTCACTAGGTCCTCTGTTCTTCTCCAGGCCCTGTTCACAGGAACCTTGCGGAGCTGCAGTGGTTTCCTTTTTTGGCATCCTAGCCATGCCTTTGGAAGCATCGTACCATTTAGACATGTTTCCCCAGCAACGCTGTCTTTATTTGAGTTGTATCGCCAGAAAAGAAGACGACTGCCATCCAACCACCCACTTACAACTCCCTCTAGACGTTCTGTCTGATCATTTTTGACATAATTTAAGTAGTAGGCTTTCCCCAGTTTGAAAAAAGCACCAGAGTAGTTATCATGTGCTTTGGTGCAACACCCTGATTTCCGAATTGATCTGCAGCCTCCTTGAGCGTTCACTTCATTAAGGAAACCCTGCCATTGAGCAGTGACTCCTTGATCTCAGCAATGCAAAGCAGGCATATTATTTTCTTCTCCAGGAGTGATAACAACAGCAACACACTGGGCGTCATTCTCTTGGACACCCATGCCACTCACTGGACCCACTGGGCTATAGGTGCAGGATGCATCTGTCCTGCAACCACTGGGTTACAGCTGCTGGGTGCCAGCTGTGTCCCCTATTCCAGAGGGGTGCTGCAGGCAGGTACCAGGCAGGGAGTATGATGTTGTGGGACAGCCCCTGGCACTGCCAAACCCTGCTCTGTTCCCATCACCAGGGCACTAGTCTTTGTTACAAACTTTGATGCATCTTTTCAAGCTCACTCGTTGTTTCACAGAACTCCAAATTCCCTGGTTACTCATCCCTGCTTATGAGCAACCTTTGTCAAGGGTGGTCCAGAAGAGCAACCCCACAAACAACATCTGATGGCAGAAAACACTCACAAAGAAGAAAAAGCAAATGCAGATGGGGGATAGGAACTACAGAAGGTCTGTATTCCTGTCACCACACTATAGTTCTCCTCCATTTGTCTTACCTGGCCACTGCATCATATTAGGGGAACTCTTTTTCTAGAAAATTACGTCTAACAGGGAATCAAAATCTCTGACTGCAGACTTCGGTTCAGTTGGGCTCAGCAGGGATTGAGCAACATGCAGTCCCCAGAGCAGAGACCACAGCTTCCCTGTCCAACCAGGGAAATACTAAATACTGAGCTAAGTGAAACACCTGAAAGACTGAGATCTTTTCAGGTGCCTTGAAGTGTACTGGCTATAATGAATGTGCACCCTGCTACAGCCCATTGCCACAGTACTGTTTCCATAGAGCACAACCAGGTAGGTTCCAATCGCTTCGGTTCAGGTAATTTTCCACTTCTTTGGCTGAATATAGCAGATATTAAATCACATTTATCCAATGTTCAGATTCCGCTAGTATTCATCCTCCGTTTTGACTCCTTTAGCTTCTTGTCTTTGAACTCCCACCCTATGAGACACACTTGCACTGATCCCCTTGAAATATTTACTTGCTGGCTATCTCAGCTAGTAGACCATCACTTTCCCTTTAGTTTGACCGGCAGGTCTTGATTCAGCCATGCTGGCCTCTTCCCTTCCTCGCCCAGTTTCATACATCTGACAATCAAGAGCTCTTGCTCTCTATAGAAAACATCCTTAAATATCTGCCAGCTCCATTCTACTCCCGTGTCCCTGGAGGCAGTTTCATAGAAGAGCTTAAGTTTGCTTCCTTACCATTCAGGATCTATATGAAAACAAGAAATGAAACAACCTCTTACTTTTTGGACCACTTTTCTGTGCCAGAAAGGTAAATCAATGTTAACTAAAGCCACAAGTCTTTGAAAGGGGCTATTATTTAACAGGACAGAGTGGGAAGGTAGGCAGATTATGGGCCTGAGGTGAAAGCAGCAAACTCTGCCCTCCCTAGTGGTCAGGGAAGGCCAGAAGACCACGTCTTGTTACAGTGAATCACTAGCAACTTGATAATCATTTAATAGTGTTCTACTCAAACATAGCAAATAATAAGGATTGAGAAGCATTCGTGTACAACAGGCTGAATTCGAAAGGGTAGCAACAAACACTGAGCCTAGAGTGGATTGCTGGGATCACCTATTTCTGTAGCATGGAAGTGATTTGGGTACCAAACCTGCGGCAGCAGAAACACCACGGACAGTTTTCCGTTTAGTTGAAGTGTCAAGAGACAAAGCATTTAAAAATGAGCAATCCCTCCAAGTACCTTGCTCTTTTGTCACTTTACTCTCTACTTCAGATGGCCCCGGTTCACAGTAGTGGAGCTAGTGAGAACACACTAGTGAGGAGAGCATTCACAGACAAGGTGTTTGTCTTTCCAAGTAACCATAATACATGAGGGAGTCTGGCTTTCCTGGAGACAGCTGGACTGCCTGAACCTGCCTGGCAATGGGAAGTGGTGAATGTACTACTTGTGTTTCATTGCCTGTGAGTGTGGCTTTTGCTTTACCTTTTAAATTGTCTTTATCTCAATCTATGAGTTTTCTCACTCTTACCTTTCCAATTCTCTCCCCCATCCCACCAGAGGTGAGTAAGCAAGTGGCTGTGTGGGAGTAAACTGATGGCTCGGCTCAAACCATGACAGACAGAAAGCAGGGTCACTGTGGAACATGGGTACAGGCTTCCTGGAACACTGCATCTCATCTTTGCTGAAAGAATAGAAGGATTTGCTACGAGGTGCCACAATCACAAAGCTCTCTGCAGTCTGCTTTGGCTCCCACAATGGGTAAAACTTCAAGTCAGAGAGAATAATCTCTTTGAATACTATCCTGTCTTTAAACTCCATTTCCAGTCAAGACAAGTGAGAAGCTGACATCTGAGTACCTGCTATAGCAACGTCTGACCTCTCCTGACAGCTCCCCACTCAGATTATTGCATCCAAATGGCTGTCAAGAGGCAGAACCTGCTGCCTCTCCCAGGGGAAGGAACAAAGTGTGAACTAATGGTGCTAGGGTCGCTCAGCAGCTCATGCAGCTTTTTACATAGGACACACACGGTTAGGGCGCTGGCAACGTCACATGAAGCCTGGCTCCCCTTTTCTTCTCTGTGAGAAAGCAGGTGCATTTCTTCCCTGGCTGCTCTAAGATGCTCCCCACCAGGGACAGCCCTGCTGTCACCCTTTTAGAGTGCGCTGCAGCCATTGAAGGAAATTATGATATGAGGTGAGCTGCTGTGCCAGTGATGTGCTCTGGAGCTTTTTACTCCTTCCATCCCACGTGAAGCCTTTGTGTTCCACACTGCTCTGCTATGTGTGTTAGAAGCTGGACAAGCAGGTATGGAGTGGCTTCAGTGGGCCCAAAGACTATAAAAAGAAGAGTGGGAGGACCTTGCCTTTCTCAGTCTTGGATCTGATTACAAAGCATCACCCCTAGAACTGGCACAGAGGAAAACGGGGTGCATTCTCCAAAGTCAAGGCCAACAATGAAATCAGAAGAATCAATTCTCTGTTCTGAGACAGATATCCTGCGATGGCACCTGCTACGGCGTGAAGTAAGAGGTGGGCAACTCTCCTCATGTCACACGAAGGTGAACGCAATAAGGTGAGACTGACTTGTTCCATCAGAAAGTCCACGTCACTCTTGATCACAANGCAGCCCCATAAATCCGGCGCGGTCCCGTAGAGCTGCTCCTGCCCGCTGTCGCCCAGCCATGCTCTCGCCCTCCCTGCCCTGGCTGCTCGCCGCTTGCTGCCTCTGCGCCCTGCCGGGGGGCTCAGGTACCTCCCACCCTCAGCACGGGGGAGACGAGAGACTCTCTTCACCCCACAGCGGTGGAAAGGGGCTTCTCCTCCAAAGGGGCGCTGTCTGGGCTGGGCTCTGCGGCATCCTCAGCCCTGTGCGTGTCCCGACCCCTCTCCCCCTGTTCCCGCAGGGTTCCCCCAGCCTCTCTGGAGCTACGGGGATGGCGCGGAGCTGCCCAAAAGCCAGGTATGTCCGGCCGCTTCTTCCCCACCAGCCCGGCGGAGCGCGGCTCGGGGTCGGGCAGAGCCGCTCCAGCCCGGGCTGGTCGGTGGAGCGGGGAAGGAGACTCGCCCGTGACAGGGAAATGGGGTGGGAAGCTGGCAAGGGACAGAAAACACGTTACGAACAGGCAGGGGTGGGTGGAAGGGAGACAAGGGAGGCTGAATCCCACTGCTGCCCAGGGGGGTCAATGGGACGGGCAGGGCGGGGGTGGGTGATAACGTTGCCGGGGCCAGAACCGGGCAGCTGCATCGGCAGAAGCCGGGCGGGCTAATAACCAGCCAGTCACGACTCCTTGAGCTCCAATCTAGGTCCTAAGAAACGACAGACCCGCTGTTAATGTCTCATCTTTACTTTTCAAAGCAACTGGCTCTGTGTTTCGGACAGTGGATGGAACTGTCGAACCAACCCCAGGTAAACCCACTTCGGTAACGCGTGCGGTCGCATGGGCTCCCTCTCCCAGACGTTCTGACTGCCCTGTGTGCCTCTGAGCATCAGTGTCTGCAGGTGGCAGAGCCTCTGGTGCTTGGAGCGCGGAGTGAGTTGGCCGGTGTACGTGCTCTCCCCTCTGCAGAGCCAACTCAGACCCAGGGAAGGAAAAAACGTGCTTTGCTGTCCCTCACAGCGGTAGTGAGCACTGAGGCAAGAAGTGCCAGTCAGTGCCATAGCAGTTATGGGAAGGGTCCCGACGCCGTGGTGGTGGGTGGATGGGTTTCCCTGGGAGTTCTCAAGGGAGAGAGAGAGGGGAGCGAGGGGGCGTTTTCACAAGTCACTGCGTGTCTCTGTTTAACTTACAAACAGCTCTTTAGAAAACCAACAAAAACTCCATAGCTTTGAAAGATCAGCCCCTGTGCCCCTCACACCGTCCTCAGCGGTCACTTTCCTTTTCAAAGGGGAGAAAAAACCATTTCTGCAGGATCAGGGATTACCTGGACATTTGGAATCTTTTATGCTGGGTTTTTTCTGAAATCTTGCTGTTTTGTGAAGCAAGGCTTGTGGAAAGTGGTTCCCAGAGCCGGTTGTTAAGGTGTCTTATGTTTACTTCCATCGGAGCTGTACTTATTTATCTAGTGTGATTCCATACATCTGTAAAGCCCTGTCCTGTGGCTGCGAGTATGGGACAGTGTAATTCACTGCATGTGTACAGATACTGATTGAGATGCTCCTAAAGGCAAGTGAATGTAGACTAAATATGCCAAACTCAAAGCTATCTCTAGAACGCTTAGCATAGCAAAGTGTACTCTAAATACAAGAGGCTGATCTAGATCTCTTCATTGCCCAGGACTGTGCTGACATCAGTAGTATTGGGTGTGTTCTCACACAAAACACTAGATTTTCAGCTTGTCATAGTGCCAGTCGGTCTTGCTGTGCACTGGGTGCTGGGTCAGAATGGAGGCAGTTCTTTACCAAAGTGTGTCCACTACATACTCGCAGTAAAAGCATTAACGTCCCGTTTTGATTTGCAGATCTCCAGCACTGTTTTAGATCTCTGTTATTCCATATTCAACAGTATGTATACAAATGAGGTAAGGCGTAAAGGGCTTGTTCTCCAAACAGTACGGTATAATCTGATGTTGTAATGATTCAGCAGACACAGGAGGGTACATAAAAGATTATTTCTTCTTGTTAGTCATTCGTGTGTAATTCTTAAGTCCACTAATTTGTACCTGAAATTGCTGGTTTTCACCCATTTGGAGCTCAAGAACCAAAATATCCACTCACAGCCATGAACAGTGTTCTAACCTGGCACTAATTTTTGAATAACACAGGGTTAAACATACTAAGAATACACATAGCATTGTATAAACAGCATATTTAAGTTTACACTGAACATACAGGCTGCTTTACTGATTTTAATTCTCTATCTGAGCTTGGGTTCTTTGTGGTTTCTGACCCATATCCAAAAGATTCAGCTTGATGTTACTGAATACAGCTCTTCCTCATTGCTGCAGTCATATTAGAACCCTGCTCCACGTCGGCTCTGCTTTATATAACTTTTTTATTATCACCAGTTTATTAAGAACCTCACTCAGCCCCTGGGCATGTTAAAAAGGCCACTTTACTTGTGGTGTTTTGAGTTCTTTATTGTTTCAAATCACGAGTAGAGCCTTCAAGACAATAACAGGAAGTATTTTGACATCAATATATCTTCTTGCTAGTGTCTTTAGCTCATTATAATTCCAAGCATGGTTTCCTAAAGCATCCATAAAACTCTACAGTGCTGAAGCTGATTGTATAAAAGACTATAGCACTTCAGTTTTAAATTAATAATATGTGCTTTTGAGTTCACTGTTCACTCCTATGCTTCTGCAGCTTCGCGACTGAGGAGTCACTTAGAATCACCTGGTAAATTTGAACGGAGCCCTATTCCTGGTTATTATTTTAGTGTGAACTTCTTTAATTCCTCCTCTCCAGTTTCCCATCCCCATGCTTTTACTGTGTTCTCGTCCTCTGTCTGCATGTCCTTGCTCACTATATGTGCTTCTTTTTCAAGCCCATCCCAGGTAACTAAACGTGGTCACTGATACAGCTGTGGCTGTAGGACACAGAGCAATCCCATTGCTGACCGGCTGGGAACACGGAGCCCAGCAGCCATGCCATGGGGCAGGAGGGCTCCCAAACCTGGCAGGTGTATCAGTCTGCAGGTTCAGGGCTTAATTACACACCAAGCTTAGTCTGGTCCTGTGAAGTCAGGAGCCAGAGCATGGCTATGTTGTACTGTATAGCAGGGGAGGCATGTTGAATGATGTAATAAGTGGGGTGGCGCTGGCTAAGGCTAAGTCTAAACCCAGTCTTTAAAAAGATCCACTTGCTGTTGTTGTCTCTGTCTGTGCTAAGGGTAAGATTTTCTTTCTTCTCACATGGAGTGCAGCAGTCTTATCGGTGACGGTGACAGAGGTTTCCTGTAACAAACCAAACAGATGCCTGAATCTCCATTAACTCACGCTGTTTGCTTGCAGGAATCACAGATCGCTGCTGCGGAGTTCACCAAGAAGGTATGTAAATGTGAAGACAAGCTTGTAGCACTGGACAGGGACTTGTGGCCCTTCCCCTGGGTCTTCTGCTGCCTTTCCTTTAAGTCAGCTTGTTTTTTCATTGGGTGGGGCCAGAGTTGTGTTGACCCTGATTCTGCAAAGCAATCCACAACGCGTAAAGCTTTTTAAAACGCATCTTCTAAAGCCATTGCATCTGTAATTTTGGCCATTTAGTACACTTACACTGGTCAGGATGGCTAGCTCTTGGCACTACCCTTTGGGCATTAACTTTTGCTCGGCATTCCAGATGAAAGAGGCCTTGAATAATTGACTGATGGAATGGCACTGACACTTGTCAACAGATCTCTGCAACTGAGTTTAAAGTATGTTGTGTTTCATTTTACAGGACAGTCACGGGACCCTGGGACGGCCTTTTTTCCTTTTCAGGGTATCCGAATCTCTTGACTATTTCAAATGACAGACAGTGTTAAATAACCAGATGAGCAGTTGCCTTCACAAATACTTGCTGCACTTGTTGTAAAAGTAAAGGCTGCATAACCCTTGCTTGAGAGCTTAGGGAGCTATGTGCTTAAAAAGCTCTGATTCAATTGAAAGACCACAAAGTAATGAGATCTGGGATAGTAATGGATTCAGATTGTTCTGTGTTGAGGAGGTGACTCTGTAAATGCTTTATCTTGAACCAAAGCATCCAGAGACACAAGTGGCTTGTATCTCTGAGACTGCTGAGGTGCACTGACGTTAAATTCATGAGGTAGAACATGTTCATGAGCATAATGCCCACGTGGTCTGAGGTGTGTGGCCAGTAGGGCACGGCACAGCACAGAACACGGTGGGAAGCCGAAGCAAAATGATGCTCATACTTTTTCTCATGTTTTTGGCCTGGCATGGTCCTGGTTCTAGACAGCTGACTGTGGCAGGGTCTAGTGATGGCTGAAAGCTGGTTTAGACACCGGATGATTATTTTTTAGGAGTAGCTTCAGCATGTTAAGAAATGGATAAAGTAGGTTGTAGCAGGTGACCAGAGTCTCAATTCAGCTGTCATTTACATTTTAGTTCTCTTCAAGTGTGTTCAGCCAGAACTTCAGTCTTTCAGTGCTGGTGTTCACATACTCTGTATTAGGCATCTACACTGGGATACTGACCAGTGAATTAGGAACAAGACCCTTAATGAGAATAATTAAGCCAGAGTGTCTAGCTGTTTGGGTAGAGGCTGACAGAATATTTCTCAGATTCAGAGGCAAAACCTAGCCCACAGATCTCCTGGTATGTAACATGTGGCGCCCTTAAAGGACACCCTTCTGCAGCCCGGTTATGTATTCTTTTTGCATGACGGGACGTGTTTTGCTGTGCTCTAATTTGGTACGACCCTTTCATTATATTTTTCAGCCTCGAAATGGAAGAACTATTGAAAGCAGTGGTGAGTAGGCTTCAAAACATGGCAAGAATTGATTCTCTTCTTCTTTCAATAATGATGGTCCTAGTGACAGATGGAGTTACTGAGATGTAGTGCGAACCCAGTACAAACCTAGATTCCATGTGGAGGTTTCATTTGGTCACTGAGCAGAAGAGGAGCTTTTGTCATGCTCAGAGGTTCATGGTATCTGATCTTCACAGAAGGATATTTTCTCCCCCTACAAGGTTCAGTAAGGATGTGCTTTTATCCTCTGAAGACATGCAAATGTACAGGAATTAGAAAGTTTAAGAATGGGGGTGTAAATTGTACTTGGAGCACATAAACTAGACTACTCTGTTCAAGGAGACCTTCAGTCACATAATTCTACCAGAAAGCCCACTGATACAGACCTGTGCATGCAGATGGAAGCTGTCCTCAAGTCACAGTTAGGACCTGCTTTGGGGTAAAATTTAACTAGAAAGAGCAGAAGTAGAGTGGCAAGGAAAGAAGGCAGGGGGATCTAATATCACCCAGCACTTGCATATCCATGTTTGAAAATGTTTTGGTGAGCTGTAATGGGAGTGTCCTGTCTTTCCCCTAATCTTGTACCGCAGCCACAATAAGAAATCGACTATTTTATGTTGGCAAAATAGGGAACACTGTGTTGACTGAAAGGGTTGGGGATTTTTGATTTGGGCCAATGCAGCCAATGCAAACACATTTGTGTTGTGAAGCCCATGTGTTTGTGAAACCCGTAGGGGTATGTAGTGCTGGCCAGATCTGTTTAGAGAACTGGAAGCATGAACTGACAGCCATGAAGAAACACCAGACATGTAAAGAGTTCCTATAGATTTTACACAAAACTGTTCAAAGCCAAATACACTTGCATGAAATTTTGCTGCACGAAGTACTCCTGTGTCAGCAGAATGGTCGGACTATCAAATAACTCTCATTAAATTGCTGTTGTAGAAGCTCTGCTCTCTAATCATTCCCTACCCTGACCTACAGCAGTAAATCTTAACCACAGCTCAGCCTCTTGAGCCAGTCTGGCTGCGAGATTCACACTGTGCCAAAGGACAATGGAGTCAGGGCAAGGTGGAGAGACCTGTGTGAGGAGAGAGAATGAATGTTTGAGTGCAATTAACGGATCTGTGCCCTTACCCAAACTTTATAGCATTTGAAGCTATTTAACTTATCATTTTGAGAAGGACCAGACATACAGAACTTGTTATTACGTCATCATCAGATCAAAGTCTCAACATAAAATATAACACCGTGTTGGTTTGTTGCAGAATACCAGGGAATGTGAAGGTCGTGGGTAAACTTACCTGCCTGATGACGCGGTTTGCATAAGGAAAAGAGAATTCCCATGGCACTGGTTGTCTATTCTGTGACTCGATTGTCTGGAGTTTGCTGTTCCGTGTAATAAATCTGCAGTCATTAATTCTCTTGTGGTCTGATTCTTACTGAAGCAGGCACTAGGTAGAATTCATTGAGCTATAGTGTAGCATTGTTGGTGCCAGCTGTAATCGAAGGAAATTAATCATCCAAGTATCAACAATTTCCAAATCCATCTTGAAAAGGGCTGTTAAAAGCTGCTGACTCGTCATTTCCCCAGCATTTCAGCATACACATCTCAACACAGGAAGACACTGAAATCTTCATGGGCACCGTACGATTTCTTATTTTGAATAACAAGGGCTTCAGTGTGATAATTGGTAAATTGTTCTACAATTTTTAGGGGCTTTTAACAGAGTAAGTTCTTGGTTTGGGTTGTGTTAACAGAAGTTTGGGGGCTAGACAGAGGGAAGTGATGAGTTGTTTGGCAATTGTTAGATCACATATAGGGTGATGTGTCCAGCTTCGGGCCCCGCAGCACAGAAGGGTATGGAGGGAGCTTGTGGAGTGCCTCCAAGGTGGTGGGAGCTGGAGAGTATGACCCATGAGAAGACGTGGGGGCAACTAGGTTGGTTCAGCATCGAGGAGGTATACATCCAGGGGCACCTAACAGCTCCTCCAGTATCTAGGGGGGTCATCAAGGAGACAGGTTCTTCATAGGGTGGAGTGGGAGGACAAGTAGCAACAGGTAAGAGTTGAAGCAAAAGAGGTTGAGGCATCCAGACAGTGCAGTGGGTAGTCCAGAGAGGTTATACTGTCCTTTGAGGTTTTCGTGACCAGAGTAGACAAAATTTGATCTGAGTTCCTGCCCGGGACCAGAACAGAGACCTCCCGAGATCCCTGCCAGTCTCCGTTATTCTCTTCCATGAGTACAGCTTCACGCTATGTATTTCAGCCTCTAACAGGGTCAAGCTCTGACTGAACTGTAGCTCCTGTGCCTCTACCCATGCAGAGGGTGTTGGCGACGTTTGGGGGTCCACGGGAAGGCTGCTTAGGGAAAATAATTTGTCACTGCCTCAGAGCACACTGCTGCTCTTCATCTGTGTTGTCAAATCCTGCTGGAAATGATTAGTCCACGGAAAGACTAATAATGCTCCCTTATCCAGTATCAAGTATCCTTATCCTTATCAAGTTTTCGGAACCAACTGATGCCCCTCTGGAAAAAATAGCAAGAGGTGGGGGTGCACCGTGGCAATGCAAATCAATATGAGAAAAGGGCACGGCAATGGCACTCGCGGCACATCCCATCTCAGACACCAAGGCTGAAGAGTACCAGCTTTCAGCTTTTGCTCCATTCTGCATAAATACTGGGTTTTGTCTAGGACAGAGTTCCTTTTCTTCACAGCAACAACAGGTTTAAAGAATTAACACCTATCTGTAAACAATCGGCATTTACCTGTAGTTCCTTGGCCACGTTTCAGTAGTGGTTGTGGCTCCTCTGTAACAGTGGTGGCTCACCAGGGCAGACCCCTCACTCACTCCTTGGTGGGAAACTTTGCTGCCTGGAGCACCACAAATGTCCCCTGTGGAACAGAAGGTATTAATAATGCTGGCATGTAAAGGTCATTCCTAGCCTGAAACACTTCCTGAGCATCCCACTGCAAAACCCACAGCAGCAGGTGAGGAGCACATCACAGATGACTACAACAATTAGAAACACAAGAAAGTGTCTGCGGGGGGGAAAAAAAGAGCTCACTGTAAGCAAGAGAAGAGACAGTGAGATGACAAGCTATACAAAGTAGTGGCTGCGTTTAAAAGAGGAAAAGCCTGCTCTTACCTGTCCTCTTACAATGAAAAGGAGCAAGGAGAGAGACGCGGTTGCACTGAGAAGCCA
This sequence comes from Upupa epops, assembly GCA_013397515.1. Classification (NCBI taxonomy): domain Eukaryota; kingdom Metazoa; phylum Chordata; class Aves; order Bucerotiformes; family Upupidae; genus Upupa; species Upupa epops. Next base: position 321,109 of record VZRI01007956.1, on the reverse strand, counting down.
TACATTTAGGCTGCAAGGGGGTATTTCTTTCCAGCACTCAGTCAGCTCCTGAAACCAGTTGCCATACGTTCGAGGATGCCATTAGAGACAGTTCTGCCAGCTCTTGGGAAGGCAGGCACGTCCAGCAGTGCACATACACCCCTACATGCAACCTAGCTTGTCCTGAAAATGACTTCAGGCTGGCCCAGGACCTCCTGCATTAAAAGCCTGGCCTGCTCGAGCTGGGCTCAGCAAGGCATTGCCCAGCAGAGTGCACAGCGAGAGACCTGTTAATGTGCTCGCTTGGTGGGGAGCAAGAGCAGCCCAGCCTCACTACATGCCTCTCACCGAAGAGCCAGAGCATGAGGCATGAGAAGAAAACCCTCCTGGTGCTTTGTGCCTCAGACAGCCTCGCTCTTTCCTTGGCTCACACAGGGAGAACACTTATTAAATCTCCAGGCTGGGAGGGATGGCAAGCACTGGAGGACAGCATTCAGAGTGGTCTTGGCAAAGATATTTCTGGAAAAGCATATGTAGGGCTTGCTGGGGACGAAAGGAAGGTACTGCATGTGCTAACGAATAATCAGTTGCAGCCTTGCAGCCGAAGGGATGGGTAGCTGCAGAAAGTCAAACATCACAGTATCAGGGGAAGCACACAAATATGATGGTGAATGAATACAGAGTTGTAGAGACTATGACACGGGAGGTACCACACTGCTGATTACAGGGAGAGGTTTGTGTATGGAGTAGCGCTGGAGAAGGAAGAGGGGGCCAACAAGTGATAGTCTAGGCGATAGGAAAGGCAGGGGACAGGGAGGGCTGGTACCCTGAATGGATTTGGGCTGGTTTTTAAGAAGGGAAGTTTGAAGGGGAATGATAAAATGCTTTATTTTGAGCTTACCATTCCTGCCAGTATCCACCATGCCCATGGATGGATACTGCCAGAAGTAAGCTTAAAATGAAAAGAGATTAATGCTAAATGTGACAGTCAGGACAATGGAGCACTGCCTGACAGGCAGAGTTACCTTCTCTGGGCCATAAAAATTCTCCAGGGGGTCCAACACCTCACCTGCACTTGAAGTTACAAATGTCCCAGCTCTGAAATAACTGCAAGCCACGTTTTCTCTCTTCCATGCTACATCATGGTTAAATGTTTATGCTTAATTATGTTTAATTTAATGAGAGATTAGTACCCTTGTTCTGTTGAATCTAGCATGCCGCAGATGTGATTTGCTGTGGCTGCTCCTGCAAAAGGGGAAGACTCAGTCTCAGACAGCTCACGACTAGTACTTTACACACTATTTTTTCATGATAAGCTGTCACTCGTGACAAGTTGTGCCAGACTCCTGGAGCTGCAGGGTAGCCCTGGGAAGGACCTTGTCTTTGCTTTTGGAACACTTCCGCCAAACAAGATAAAACATCCCAGCACAAAACTGAACGCAGGGGCCACCAGCAAATCAAATGTCTGCGGCTGAAAAGCAAACAAACACAGCTGTGATACTGAACGGCTGCCGTGTGGTTTTGGCACCCAATTTTGCAAAACACGTTCTGAGGAGTGCTTCAACTTTTACTGGAATAGGGCTAATTGCACCAATAAATACCGATGCATTGTGCTAATACGGCAACAGCGTTTGTTTGAGGCTAAACTGAAATGTAAGGGTAGAGTTCCTCCTCCAATTATAAGGAAAACTAGATGAGCTTTGGAGATCCTTTCCAACCCCTAACATTCTGTGTGATTCTGTGAAAAGTACTGCTGGACTACTACAGTATTTAGTGTCGTTATTCTAAACATAGGGACTGGGAACACACTCAGGCAAATGCTGGGATCACCAGCACTTGGCTTACTTGGAAGGTTGGAGTTTTGTCCACTTGATTAACAGACCTTCTTCAGGATTTTAAAGCTCCTTCTGAACAGAAGTGAATGGGGTATCACAGCAAAACTTTGAGGCTGTCACCATACCCTTGTTTCACAAAGGGGGAAGCGGAGTCAGGTGCGAAGGTGCTGCCATTGTGGTAGCACACTTGCTGGACTTCACTCCCACAGTCAAGCCCCTGTTCGACAAAGCACTTGGTAAGTATGAAGTCATGCTCTTGGGCTGTTCCCTAAAAGGTAGTTATATATTAAGAAAGCCAGAAGTAGAGCTCAGATATCCAGCTTCTCATTTTGTTGTCTGCTCAGCTGCTCTACTCTCTTGCTTGCTTATCGTGATTCTATGATTCTATAATCTGTTTGAGGTAGAGTAGTGTGCAACCTTGCCATGAACAGTGCTGAGAATACACTAAAAGAGTGAATGTGTGGAAAAAGCAGCACATAGATTACACGAAAAAATGGAAAGGACCACGAGTGACCTACAAACTCAGGCTGACAGGATTCAGATGACTTGCAATGAAGGCTGACCACCAGTGAGGTAACTGCCATGTACACACGACATGACATACCATCAAGGAAGCGAAAACACATCAGCTGGCTGCTTGCCATCTTCAGGATTCTCAGCGTTTATTGAGACAGAAGTAGCGGTAGAAATTCCCAGTCTACCTGCTGGGGATTTAGAACCATTTGCTTAACAGAGCCAGTTGGGTGTAAGATAGGCAGCTGCTTGACAGGCTGGCCAAAAGCTGCCCACATCCCATTCCAGCCTTCTGAGTGCACATGTGGCTGATGAATGAACTGCAGCTACAAGATGAAGGTGCTTATTATTCTAAACAGAGCAACAAATTGTTTAATTCTTTGCTAGCATCTTAGAGTTGAGCTCTAAGATCAGCATCTTCACTCGTGAAGAGATGAGATGGGTGCTTATGTGAAGATTACTCCGAAGACTTGTCTTACTGCTCTGTTCCAGATAACTCACACATTGCAGTTGTCACCCCTCTACCTCTACCATCTCTCTTTAATACAGGGTAAAAGCATATGTTTGGCTGGGCTGGACTGCGCAATCTCTCTTTATTGAAACGTCAATTACCTGAAGAGTTTCTGCATTGAACTAGAAATAGCTGATGAGTCTTCTTCTCCAGTCGTTGTTGGACCTACATTTTACAAGGCACAGAAAATAAAATGTGAGCTATGGAATCATGGAATCATTCAGGTTGTAAAGAGACCTCCAAGATGATAAAAGCCAGCCATCAACCCCATGCTGCCTTGCCCACTAAACCATGATTTCAAGTGCCAGATCTAGAAGTCTTTTTAACACCTCCAGGGACAGTGACTCCACCACCTTGCTGGACAGCCTGTTCCGACACCTGACTACTCTTTCAGTGAAGAAAGTTTTCCTAACATCCAATCTAAATGTCCCCTGGCACAACTTGAGGCCATTTCCTCTTGTCCTACCGCTAGTGACGTCTCCCTGTTCCTAAGAAACTTGAACATGAAACACCATCTATCTGTTAGCCTTAAACTTGCAGAAACATGACTAGGGAAAGTCTGAAGAACATACAGCAAACTTCAAAGAAAATGGTTTCTAGTATCTTTACCAAAAAGCTTCTGCAGCCAGGAGTTTCTACAAAGCAGCTCAGTGTCTGCTGAATTCCTGCATGGGAGTACAGCTATGTAAATATCGACCAGCTAAAGGCCTAAATATGGACTACAATTTCCAACAGGTAAGGCAAACGGGAATCAACCTCAGAGCACAAACAAGTGACAATTGTATGTGACCCACCAGAAAAGCAGCAAAGCGCAGGAGCCTCATGCAGTGTTAAGGCCACATTCACACCTCCTCATGAGAGATGCGAGTGAAAGGACGCGAGGCAGCCACCCGTGCTGCTGGGAGCATGGTCTCTCTGGGGACTACAGCAGAGGCTCTCTTATGTGAATAAACGCTAAGAATAGTTTGAGTATGACATTTTCCCCTCCACCTCCACAGCTGTGGATAGTCTGTGTAGGTCCACAGAACACGTGCAATCCAGGGTAACCCAAGCTCTTGAGCGTCAGGAGGACGGGGACGGTCAGCGCTGCAGTTCCAGGATCTGTCAGCAGAGGGCAGTGCCAACACCAATTCTGTGATGCTCAGAGGCACTCCGGGCCCCCCCGGCTCTGGGGGGCAGGGGCTACCGGGGAGCTGCGACCCATCTGTTCCTAACTCACAGAATGAGTGAGTGCAGAACTTGTGCATCCCTTGGGCTCAGCTGGTCAAGGCTCTCAGAGGCCGTGAGCTGAGATGCTTCTTCACTGCAAGCAAGGGTGACAGGAGACGGTAAGCTTATAAACACACAAATCTCCATGCAGTAAGCTGCACAATGTTTGCACAACCGAGACATTAGTCAGCAACATCAGTCCTCTAGACAGGTAAAAGCAGAAGAGCTTTTTCAGGCATCGTTTCACCTCCGTGCTTCCGTCAGCCCACAGCTTCATTGAATTTAGGAGCACCATGTGCACGCATTTCCTAATAGGTCTTATTGAAAACATCCATTTTCCTTGACAGACAATTGCACCGGACCACAATCGAGTTAGGAAAGTAATGCTCCATCTAGGTAAACATGTTTTGCAGCATCGGGAACAGGAGAAGCGCCAGAGGAGCCGTGTTTGGAGATTTCTCAGTGCTTTGTTTTACATCTAAGTCACATACCAGCCTCAGGTACAGGTGACTAGGCTGAAGCTGAAATCCGTACCGTGGGGTGCAGAGAGAGAACTAGTGAACCAGTTAATCGAACTACTGTGTGATTACCGTCTGGTTTTACCAGTGTACAGAACCACAGAATTATTGAAGCTGGAAAAGGCCTCTGAGATCATCTAGCCCAGACTGTGAGCTAACCACCACAACCACCTAGACCACGGCACTAAGTGCCAAGACCAGTCTTTCTTAAACACCTCCAGGGATGGGGACTCCATCACCTCCCTAGGCAGTCCACTCCGATGTCTAACCACCCTTCTCTGAGGAAGTGCTTCCTAACATCCAACCTAAATCTCCCTTCAGGCCCTGCTCTCTTGTCCTATCACCAGTTGCCTAGGAGAAAAGCCCATCCCCCACCTGTCTGCAACTTCCCTTCAGGTAGTTATAGAGCATGATAAGGTCCCCCCTGAGTCCCCTCTTCTCCAGGCTAAACAACTCCAGCTCTCTTAGCCTCTCTTCATGGGACTTTCCCTCTAGTCCCTTCACCAGCATCGTTGCTCTCTGGACCCACTCCAGCGCCTCAATATCTTTCTTGAAGTGAGGGACCAGAGCCGCACAAAGTTGTTGAGGTGAGGCCTCACCAGTGCCGAGCACAGTGGGAGAATTACATCCTTAGTGCTACTGGCCACACTATTCCTGATACAAGCCAGGATGCCACTGGCCTTTCATGTCACCTGGGCACACTGCTGGCTCATACTTAACTGGTTATCAACCAGTCCCTCTCTGCCAGGGGCTGCCTGGAGGGCAGCCACTCATCCCCCAGTCTGTAGCTCTGCTGGGTGTTGTTATGGCCAAAATGTAGAACCCTGCACTTGGCCCTGTTAAACCTCATCCCATTGACTTCTGCCCATGATGGCAGCACCTTCGCACCTGACTCCGCTTCCCCCTTTGTGAAACAAGGGTATGGTGACCTAGCCTCAAAGTTTTGCTGTGATCACTGTTCAGAAGGAGCTCTAAAATCCTGAAGAAGGTCTGCTAATCAAAGTGGACAAAACCCCAACCGTCCAAGTAAGCCAAGTGCTGGTGATCCCAGCATTTGCCTGAGTGTGTTCCCAGTCCCTATGTTTAGAGTAATGACACTAAATACTGTAGTAGTCCAGCAGTACTTGTTCACAGTTTCCTTTATAATTGGAGGAGGAACTCTACCCTTACATTTCAGTTTAGCCTCAAACAAACGCTGTTGCCGTATTAGCACAATGCATCGGTATTTATTGGTGCAATTAGCCCTATTCCAGTAAAAGTTGAAGCACTCCTCAGAATATGTTTTGCAAAATCGGGTGCCAAAACCACACGGCAGCCGTTCAGTATCACAACTGTGTTTGTTTGCTTTTCAGCCGCAGACGTTTGATTTGCTGGTGGCCCCTGCCAGCGTTGGTACAAAGTTGAATGAGCTGCAGTCACTTTTAACAAGTGCATCGGAAGGAGGAAAATGTCTGGAAAATATCAGTGGCCCTGTTGTGTGGGTAATGAGACAGCAGGTATCAATGCACAGCCAGAATGGCTGACAAGCACCATGACATTCATCTTGCCTGACAACCTGTATAGCGTAAACGAAAGAACATAACCCAGCAATTCCTGCCACAAGAGGAATTCTTCTTTGTTTTGCTGTGCTCTATCATGAAATGCTACTCACACAATAAATTTTATGTTACCTTCCTGCTGATATCTGCGCTGCATTTTTCTCAGTCGGTATCTTTCTATTTTTACAGCATTTTCACCTCCATTCTCCCATTTCGTGGTTTCTCACTACTTCAGCAACTTCTACTGTAGTGCTTCCTCCTCTGCTTGGCCTGGCACAGTGTCCTGATACAGATGAAGGAGGCGATGGATTTGCTCTAAGGAGGAACGTGCTTTGAAGCAGGTACAAGCACAAGTTTTCTTTGAGAGGAACTGTAGATTGCTAATGCAGTGAAAGCAAGTCAAACCCCACCTCCAGAGGCAGAAGAGTCACTGTATTTTTTAAAGGATTTATGAAAATTACTACTAAAAATATTTATGGATCTATGAAGACAAATGAATGGATTACAGAAGATAGTCAGAAGTGGGAATAGACCCTTTCCTAAGTTCTTAAGATCCGCACTGCACTTGTAACCTATGTTAAGACAATAGATGGTTTCACCAGATTCTGGAACTAGGTCTATCTGAAGAGAGAGTGGTCTCCAACTAGAAACGTCTCAAAGGCTTGGAGAGTACCAACATGCACATCTTTGACATTGCTCTAAAGAATGCTCCAACTGGCAGTATTCAGGGACAGTGAAACAATTGTTTACAAGGATACGATTTTAAATGGGATTTAGCATGGCTGCCATTGCCTTATCATGGAAGACAGCCCCTTATTCTCACCAGGAGGGTGCAAGGGAAGTGCTCAGCCATGATCCACTCCTCAAAACAGTCCGCACCTGTGTTATCTCCACCAATCCAAATGATTTAAGCCTAAGTCATAGTGAAAATCAGGCTGGTATGATAACATAGAAAGTCAGTCCCAGACTGTTAAACAGGAAGCACACTAGAGCAAATTTCCGGGGTCTACTACTGAATGGTGTCCCAGTCAGCGAGGTAGATTTGTAGGGTATCCTGGACAAGTTCTGGCCCAGGTATGCTAACTGATGTTGCAGTGGCCACATTAAGAGACATCAATAAGTAAATCTGAAATAAGTGGTTTAAAACTTGGAGAGGGACAGGGTTACGTGACAGAAGTTTAATGCCTTCTTGACCAACATACAGAACATGTTTGAGATACCTTACAGCAGCAAGCACCTTTCCTTGGTGAATTCAGCCAGTGAAGATTAGTGAGCTAAGACTCATTAAGCATCTGCACGATGACTGAATAATAGAGAAGCTCATAAAAAAGATCTGTTTCCTAGTTGAAACAGCAATCATCATTGTCTTCTGGACATGTATGAGACACAGCACTCTCCCAGTTTCCAAAGAAAAATACAGCCAAGTGCTGTGACAGCTTGACACTGCCCCTCAGTGCTTGCCATCACTTTCAGCTTAACCAGTGTTGGATCCAATGCATGCTACACGGCAAGAGTCTTGTTTCTGCCCTGACCTACATGAAGAACAGCTATTTGCAGATTACTCACCTGCACTTTTCTAGCATCGTGCATTACACCAGGTGACCGTGTGGAATGACACCTAGAAATGTACTCAGGGGCCCTGTTCACATCTGGACTGGACACTGAAAGCAAAGGAAAAAAGAAATGCCACGATGATTCACCTGATCGCTGGGTAACGGAGTCACGCTCTCTCTTGCCATGCTGGTTAAAACACACTAAAATCCTCTTAGCCCAACTCTCCATTCTGTCCTAATCTTCTGGAATAGTTGAACAGCCAATCCTCCCAGTTTGGTACCAGCAGCGAACGTGCTGTGTAGGTGCTTTATTCCATCATCACATGGGACTGCTTGTCCCCATATTCTATGCGTTAGTATACAAGCAGTTCAGAGAGGGACTTAGGCCAGTGAGTCTTGCAGCTGTTATACAGCCAGTCCCAACTACTTCCACAGTTACTGGCCTATTAATAAATACTTCGCTATTTATGCCACGTGTACCCCCGTTATCACACACACACCTATTATTGACTCAAACGGAATGGCCATCTTAGGGCTCCCTCAGGCTCATCTCCTGGGAGCCTGACTGTGCTCCCTTCCGCCTTCAGGCCTGGTTTAAAGCCCTGCCAACCCGTGTGCAAGACTCCTCTCTCCGCTTCAGGACAGATGTACTCTCTCTTGTGTCTGTGAACTAGGTGTCCTATTAATGTCACCCAAATCAAAGAACCCATAGTTATCCCGTCTATAATCAATAGTGGATAATGATCAGCGGGCCGAATCAGGGAGTCCACCCGGAGCAGAAAGCCCCCTCCTAATGTCCCTCAGCCTAGGCTCTGGCAGGCAGCAAAGCTCACGGGTCAGGTCAGGCCTACACAGAGGCCCCGCTCTTCCACCCAAAGCGGACACTCCTGTCGTTACTATCCTCCTTCTCCTCTGGACTGAAGACGTCCTGAAGGCACACATTTGGGGATGGGGGTGTGCGAGGAGACGGAGCTGAACAGTCAGGTGCCTCCCTGGCAAAGTCATCTTCCCCGGCCTTGAATTCCAAGGCCTCAAACTGATGGTACAGAGGTAACTGAGTAGGCTGAGGAAATTGAGTTAACGGAGATTTCCACATGCCCTTGTGAGTAGAAACCTCCTTCCATTCCCCCCAGACCCTAAATCCCTTCCCTTTATCTCACAGTCAGAGATGTGAAGGGGAGAAGCCCCAGCTCCCCTCTCCCCATCCACATCCCCCTCATGTGAATTCTCTTCAAAAGCAGGAAGAGACCTGCATTTCAAAATGTGGGTCCACGAATCTTCCTGTAATCACTCTCGCCTATAACTCCTCAGTTTCTCTACCTCACCCCTCCGATGTCTAATCACATCACTTTCACAATCAGACCTTTCTTAGACTTCCCATCTCCTCCCTCAGCCTCTCATACAATCAGATCATTCAGTTGATCCCATCTCACACACCCAGTGTCACTTAGCCGTTGGTTGAACGCCATGCTTAAACAGTCTCTGCATCCAGACGCCCTGATGAGCGAGTTAAGGCTGAATCCCCACATTCAGTCTCGGCTGCATTTCTGCACATGGTAACCCTACTTTCCTCACTCGGAGCAGAGGGAAGGAAATAAACACAGTCCCATGACACAACCTGCTGCAGCAAAAAAACCCAGACCCCTCGGTCTGAAAGAATTCCCAGAGCAGGGGCTCCTTGACTCTCATAGAATTCTTCAACCACACAGCAAAGGGGTGGTGTAATCTGCAACGGTTCAGCAAAAACTCCCCAGTCTAGCACCGTGCACCAGCTTAAATTCCAGGAGTCTAACAGCAAAGCCATAAAGCTGTACATCCCTCTTAAGGTCAGCAGTTCATCAATAATTCTCACTTGAAGTAAGTAGTTAGATCTGGCAGACAATCACAATTCCAGTCACAGGGCCCAGCAGAGAACAAGGGTTTCTGTGTTCAGCCACTGAGCTCAAAATAAAGCCTCTTGCACCAGAAAGCCTCTCAGCATGGCTGGAAAGCCTCTCTACTGGAGAAGAGGCAGCTAAGCTCTCCTGCCACAGAGAAATTTTCTTCAACACAAGCAGAGGGCCTCTTTACAGCAAAAGGTCTTGCAGACCAAAATCAGAGAGTTCTACGCACGGCAGCATGCTCGAGTCTGAAGGGATCAGATGAACCCTACATAAACCAAATAAGGAGATTCCAGCCATGCGCACGCCAGCGCAAGAATTGAATACCATAAAACAGCTTTCCTTGGATAACTGCTCTCACAAAGACAGTCTGTTTGGTGCAACAAACATAAAATATATATATAGACAGGGATAAGTTCTGCGTGAGTCCTCTGCACGTCTATTTATTCACAGTAGTCTGTTGACTTTATTTTCAAGGACATACCTAGGAAAGCCTGAATAGCAATGTATCTTTAGCAAATTTTGCACACATGTAGACACAAATTTAGACCAAAAATGCCAACCAGCATGAAGAACTCCACGTGTTGAGAAAGCCAGCATTAACATCAGTACAAGATCAGGAGCTGGTGGCATCTACAGCTCCTGTCACTAGACATATTTGTGGGGCAGTTCAGGCAAGATGGTTTTAGGAAGTAGTTCAAGAAGAACATTAGGTGACATTCCCCCTTGAGTGATAGTTGAACAAGAGCAGAGCTTGTTCAGCCCATCACTTTTCACTCTGTGTCTGGGTATGATCCTGGCCACTATAAATGCGCAAGTGTCAACCTCTTGTATGGCATTGCATCAAGCCTAACTAACCCCATCACTTACTGCTGACAAAGTCTCTGGTATTGAATGGTGCCAACTGCGCTTAGATGCATAGCACAAACCAAACAGAAAACACAGGACAACCCTGCTCTTGCACACAGAGTGGTTCTTAAGTTGTGATCATAGCCTATTTTAAAATAACGATAAGCTCTACCAAGACATGGGGAGCAACAAAACAAAACATTAAACTGAGAGGCTTAAAGATACACTAGCAAGTTATTTTAGAAGTTTTTGTAAGCCTTGGAAAGATAAACATTTACTGGTGTAGAATAATTTACAAATCTTAAAAAGAACACAACCAAACCAAAATAAGTGGTCTTATAACAAACACAGAACCCAAAACTTCATCTAACGCGAACAACTCATATTGTCATTTCACAAGAAACCCTTGCCTGAAAAAGCTATCAACTTGACCCTCTTCCCCAAAAACACCCCTATCCAAGCCTCCCAAATCTCAGCTTCCAGCAGGGGCTGCCCTCTTTTAAACTCAACAGTGGTAGCCATATCATTACCAGCTATTGCATGATTTAATGCCATGGGAGCAATGATTCAGCCACTCAAGAAAGAAAACCCAGGTCCAACAGCAAAGCAACTCAATACAGACCAGAGAGCAACAATTTGTCACTACTTCTTAAAAAGCTGCTTAGCACCTTGTTAGATTATCTGTGGAAACCAGCATCATATCTACTGCCTCAGTATACCCGACTGGCAGTTCATTTATTTCAGCTGGAAGGGAGCATTGCTCATCTCGCTACAGCCATCACAAACTCAACCCAGCCTCCTGTACCTGCTCTTTGTGCTGACACCAGTGACCGAGCTCAGGAGGTCTCTCTCTCTTCTGGGTCTTGCTGCCATCTGTTGCACACTCAGATCTTTTCCCAAAAGTCACCCTTAGCCACGTTGCAAGGCATAGCATGTCCTTTCTAGGGTCAAGAGTGTGGTCACAGCTGAACAATTTTTTCTTCAATACACAACTGCTGTTAAGTTGAGCCCAACAGAAACTTTTAATGAGCAGCTGAGTTATGAGGCAGTGACCCGCTTCAGTGTGAAGCCTAAGCGGTAAGATTTCAGATTGCAGTGCTATCTGGTTAATTCACAAATGGGTTGAACTATTGGCTAGAAGAAACTGAACAAGATTGTTCTTGGTAATGCTTAAAAATACTTGAAATACTTTAAATTTGAGTTTCAAATTGGACTGGTTCTTCACCATGAACTCTATCTTTTGATATAAGGAGAGGTAGGGCCACACAGCTCATCCAGTAAATATCAGAAAGTATCAGGTGAAGGCACTGGAGCACTGGCCATGTCCCGTAGAATCTGTTAGGGGTGGTGCAGAGAAGGGTCACAGGAGCAGCTTGCATCCAGGACCAACATGCAGTTATTTGAGTTAGCAAAGAGTGCTGTGAGGAACACGCTTATATCAGCACAAAGCACACGTTGGTGTTGCTGGCACACTTTCTGGGGGTGCACTCAATGCACCAGACCAAAACCAGGCCCAAGGAACACCACTCAACCAATCTCCACTTGGACATCAAGCTGTTGTTCACAACTCTGAGTGTGACCATCCAGCCACTTCCTTATCCACCAAGCAACCCATCTGCAAATCCCTGTCTCTAGAGAGACAGGGATGTTCTGTGGGACCATGTCAGATACCTTGCACAAATCTAGGTAGATGACATCAGTTGTTCTAACCTTTTCCACCAGCACTGTAATCCTGTCATAGGCCACCAAGTTATCAAGCATGAGCTGCTTGTAGCAAAGCCATGTTAGCTGTCAGAAATCATCTCTTCTATGTGCCTTGGCATAGTTTCCAGGAGGATCTTCTTCATGATCTTGCCATACACAGAGCTGAGACTGACTTGCCTGTACTTCCCTGGGTGATGGTTTTTTCCCATTGTGTTGTGTTACCCTACCCTTTTTCACAGTTGGTGGCAATGTCACTGGACTGCCATGATTTCTCAAACATGATGAGTAACAGCCTAGCAACTTGCACACCAGTCCCCTCAAGACCTGTGGATGAAACTCAGCACATCCTGCAGACTCATGATCCTTCACATTCTTTATATGGTGGAAAAATCTGATCTGTCCCTATCCTAGCTTGTACTTCCTTCTCCAAGTCCCAGCTTTTGACTTCTGTTACTCAGATGGTATGGTTCAAGTTCTTAACAGTGAAGACTAAGGCAAAAAGGTAAATTCAATATCTCAGCCTTTTTTAAACTTCCCATTGCTGCAATATTTACCTTTTCTTGCTTCACTGGGTTAATTGCAAGCTAATCAAGATCTCATCTAATTGCTCTTGAAACCAGGCAACTTATGACAGTTCCAGCTGTCCACCGCCCTGAAATCAGTGTCTACTCAGTCAGGTACCCTCTTTCCCATGGCCCCATCGCTGTGTAAACAATGACCGAGTTATTAATCCAGGTACATGCAGCTCTGCCTTCTCTCAGCACTGTAAAACCCGGCCCATAGGCTGTGACAACTTTATTCCTTGGAGGGACAACAAGAACAGGCAGATTTTTAAAATGCTCACATTCTAGCTACAGTTTAGTCAGCTGGTCCTGATCACCTCCTCTGTGAGAGATGCTATGAAACCTGACATACACTGTCTTGGGAACAGATCGATCATAATGCAGCTGCAGTAGGTCCCGAGGTCCAGTCCAGCATCAAGTCTCAGCACCCACTATGAATAAAGAAACACAAGACATATTTCTGGAAGACAACTTAGTCAGCAAAGACCTGGGGGCTTCTTTGGAAGCAGAAAGCAGACTTGGCTTTTTCTGCACTGATAGTGTCATAAGAACCTTTACCAATAGCACAACCACTGCTCCAGATTCCAGATTAAGTAAACCACATATGGTCCTTATGAAGACAAGTACCAGGTTAGAGCTGACTGAAGACCAGTAGCTATTCACTAGTTTTATAAACAAGAAGCTTTTAAAGCTTTTAAAGCACAGAGTGGCTAATGTTTAACTTCACTTTAGGCAATATCCAAGACAAAGTAATTATTGCACTGTGAATCTGTGGAGGAAAACTTCACATGAATGTGGAAGGCAGAGTGTTTCTGCTCCACAGTAACCTGCAACACACCTACAGAAATGTTTACTTACGCACTATTTGTGTGGTAGCCTACATTTGTTTGAGTATTTTCTGTGTTCCTCTACCCTTGGAAGGAGAGCTAAAGAACAGGAAAGAGCAGCATTGCATTCAAGGAACTTTATTACTTTAAAAACGCATTACAATTAACTTCACAAAGAAACAAAAGACAGAGAGGTTAGCAATACAGTGTGTCGATGAGTTTCCTAGGCTGCCACCTCATTCCTGAGAAGGAGTAGTATTTCTGACAGTTTTCTTCGGAAGGAGCTGGGAATGGATATTTGGCATAACTCCTCCTTGAGCAATGGTCACACAGGACAAGAGCTTGTTCAGTTCCTCATCGTTTCTTATGGCCAGCTGAATGTGCCTCGGCATTATCCTGGCTTTCTTGTTTTCTCGTGCAGCATTCCCTGCCAGCTCTAGAATCTCTGCACTCAGGTACTCCAGCACTGCAGCCATGTAGATGGCAGCTCCAGGACCAATTCTGTCAGAGTAGTTGCCTCTTTTAAGGCATCTGTAGACACGACCCACAGGGAACTGCAGACCAGCCTTGGCTGATTTGCTTTTCTTTGATGCAGCTTCAGTTTTGACAGGCACTGCAGGTTTCTTTCCACGTCCAGACATTTGGATGGTTGGAATGATACAAAGGGTCAGAGATCTGAAGTCACCCAGGAGCCACAAGTAACTGATAGGTAGAGAGGACAAAGCGAGTTACACTTTCTGCCCTCCCACATCCAGAAGAAAGCTTGTTCTTTTCTTGAAGGAAATAAGCTGATTTGCAGTTCTATTGTAGAGTTAAGGTTTTAATTACTACTGCCCTTTTTCAGCCTATATTTTAGGCGAGGGACCTCATTATAAAACCAGACTAGCCTGACAGCCTGTCAAAAAAAGTTGAAGGAAGACATGAGCTCAAAAAGCAAGGAGGCCTTTCCCTGCTGGTTGGTGGTCCCTTTTTCAGTAAGATTTTCTTAGACATCACAGCTGTTAACTCAAGGCTGAGCCAAGGCCCAAATTCCTTTTTCAAGAGAAATCTGTATTCCATCATCTTCCATTAGCAAGTTAGATCTTCCATAGTTAAACAATTAGAAAAATTACGCAGCCTGAAGTACAAGAGGGTTCTTATTAACAGCTCTAAATTAGTTTCCTAACAGATAGTCTCTGGCTGCTATGGAAGCACTGGTGGTCTGCACCAGGAAGAAGAAAGATTGACTTAGAATAATGCAGAATGAAGAACAGAAAGTGTCACTTACTCAAAAGTCATAAAAACTTAGTCTAACTAGACTGTTCTTCGAGTGGCAAAAATACCTTATTTAGATGAGCTCCCAATCTAGGAAATAAGTAATTATTTAGCTTCCAACACAGGTGTCTAACACACAGAAACATCCATCTCTAGGTTAACACTAGAAAGAAGTCAATATTCAAGACAAATCAAAGTAAAGCTTGTGAGGTAGGAGCAATCACAAAACCCCCAATAAAATAACCTAGCCCATAACAAAATGAAAGCAAAGCCAGTCACAACCCTTACCAGGTGTTATCCCTGTTATCAAAAAAGTCCTTGCATTCTGACTGCTCACATCTCAGGCACACAGCACTACAAATGCAAGCAGCTTATAAAATAACACAAGCTATGCATAACAACAACCCCTCCACTATACAATATAAACAAAAAAGCCCCAACAGTTGTAGAATGAGAAACACACACTATTACCTTAAAATAATGCCGTGTTCAGCCCAGTAATCACACTGCTACAGACTCCACACAAAGGCAAACAAGATACACACCATGCTTCCTTCTGCCTCTGGGACAGAGCCTTTTTATTAGCAAATTTTTCTCCTCATCAGTGGGTCACCTGGGCCACTAATGAGTCATTTTCACATGTGGTTCATCTTTCCTCTAAGCTCTGATTTGGGGGGGGGGGAAAGAAGAAATACAGCACAGGTGCCCAGAATCAGCCTTCTGGGGTGGATGGATTCAGACTCAGATTAACAACTGAGGAGACAGATAAATGATTGTGAGATAACTTGTGAGCAGGGTAGTATGAAAGGTGCCGTACTTAGGGAAGGGATATGGACTCTGTGGTGAGACAGAACAGACACTGATTTTCATCCACAAAGCTGTGATTATGTGGTGGGAGCATGAGGAGTTGCTATGTCTCAAGAACTTACTCACTGGTGTTTTGTGTAAGTCCCTGAGAACAAAGTCCCCCATATTGTTTGGGGTGAAGAAAACACCCCTGTCAGTAGGAGTTAAAAGCAGGGGTACAAACAGTACTAGGGAGTTACCAGCTCTCTCCCTAGCCTGCGACCATGCTGAGACTGACAGAATGACTGGCAGAGACACTGCAAACCTGTGCAGCTGAGGAAGCAAAGGGGAACCAAACATCACCTTGGTTCCCCCATCTATGGAGCCCACTACACCAAGAAACTGTCTAAGAAGCCTGCTAGAGAAACTGAAGAGATTTCTGGAGCGTGATGCCGAGGAGCAAGGGGCAGGCGGGAGAGTGCCGGAGACTGCTGCAGCCTGGAGCGGTGATCGAACTTTAAGTCTCCTTTCTCTCTTTCCCCTTTTTCCTCTTTCTCTTTTTTTTCTCTTTTCTAGCAACTTTAGTAAACTTGACTTTTATGCAGACCCGTGATGTAAGTCTCCTTAATTTGACTCAAATGAATCCATGAAGCTGAGTCATTCCTTTTCCCTTCTCTGATCAATCAGGATGTGACAGGTGGAGCATGGACAGAGCTAGGGGAAAAAGAAGCTGAAGCCAGTTCAAGGGCTGATCCGCAGCTCTATGTCAGTCTCACCGTGATGGAGCATTTCTGTCTGTACACTGCGTGTATGGAACCAGACCTCTCTTTCATTCTGAAGCTTAGTAAAGAAGGTAACTGGGGAAATGCGCTCTTATAAATGCAATGGCTTTTCAGTTGGGAGGGGGTGTGGGGGGAAAACCATGTATTGTGTTGTATGTGTGCGGGGCAGAAACAGCTATGCCGCATTTATGTCGTCTGAGACCCACCAAATGATTTTTTAAAAACCCACAAACAACCCAACAGCCCAGGAAAGAGCAAAGATTTACCCCTTCCTGGTAGTTCTGTACCCGACAGGGCTCGGGGTATGCTGCGGGATCAGTGTGTTCTCATTCCAAGGTTCCTTGGGTATTTCCTCGCTGTTCAGCTGGGCAAAAATCTCACCTAATGTAAATGAGCACTTTTAGCACCCGTTAAAAATAGGCATGCACACTCTCTGCTCCTGCTTTCCTGGGCTTTGTTCATTTTTCTGGTGTTCAGAATAGGTTCCAGCATGGAACACAAAGAGCCACGGGTCTGAACCGAATTTCAGCTGCACGACTATTAAACCAGCAGGGCATCCTGACACCCCAGGCTCTGACAAAATATGCATACAGTGAAACCGGCACCAACAGGAGAGCACTCAGTTGTAGGTGATGAATACTAACTGTGGGCCAGAGGCAAAAGACTTTCGAATGCCTGGGGGAGACTCAAAAATTGCGATCCCCAGAATTTTCTCCACTGGGAGGGTCAGGCACTGGCAGTCCAGGGCAGTGGTGGGGATGCTTCAAGGACACCCAGATGCGCTGACCGACACGGTGTAGTGGTGACCCGGCAGCCTTAGGGGAACAGGATCTCAAGGCATCTCTTCCAACCCACTGTGTCTGGCACTCAGGCTGAAGCTCTGCGGACATGACCTTTGGGCAGGGCCACAGCTCTCAGCCTCGCTCAGTCTGTGCAGGCTCATGACTTACGTGAGTAACCTGTAGTCAACACCCTCCACCCCCCAAGAAAGGAGCAGCGTCGGGGCGGCCTGAAGGGACTCGGTGCGTGCCACCATTGCCGCTGCTGGCCGGAGCGGTGCCGGGCAGCCGCGGGGCACCCGCACCCTTCTGCTGCCTAAGTGGGACCGACAGCAGGGGAGCCCCAGCATAGCGGGACGTGCGACACGAGGAACGAGCGTCTCAATGACCGCGCACAAAGCCTGTCCTTATTAGGCGCCCGAGGAAGCGGAGGCGCCACTACGCCCGCCCC
>VZRI01007956.1:284737-296537 GCA_013397515.1 Upupa epops | reverse complement strand
CTCTGGGTGCAGCCATCAAGCCAGTTCTTTACCCATCTAGTGGTCCCCCCATCAAACCCCTGTTCCACCAGCCTGGAGACCAGACTGTGGTGTGGGACAGTGCCAGAGGCTCTGCTCAGGTCCAGGTCAGTGACATCAGTCCCCCCTCATCCATTCATGCTGTGACCCGCTCACAGAAGGCCACCAGGTTTGTCCAGCAGGATTTGCCCCTGGTGAAGCCATGCTGATTGTACCCAACCACCTCTTCACTGTTCTCCTGCCTCAGTAGCGCCTGCAGGAGGATCTGCTCCATGATCCTACCAGGCACAGGGGTGAGACTGCCTGGCCTCTAGTTCCCTGGCTCCTCCTTCCTACCCTTTTTGAAAACAGGAGTGATGTCTCCCCTGTTGCAGTCAGTGGGGACTGCACCAGACTGCCATGACTTCTGGAATAGAATAGAGAGGGGGTTAGCCACCTCATCTGCCAACTGTAGTGATTGTGAAGGGAGGGTTTGGCTGCAGCAGCTATGGGAGACAGGGCAGGGCCTGGGTGTGGGGCTTGGGGTTGGAAGAAGAGGGGGAGGAGTAGAGCAGGACCCTGTTTTTGGTGTTATTGATGGCAGGGTGATGAGTCAGCTGGGGAAGGAAGGGCAGGATTTTTCCAGTTTGCTCCCCTGTATTAACGTTTCTCCTTTTGCTCTGCACAGAGTTGGAGTGGAAGATTTCGGAGTCAGGTGCCATCAAGACAGACCTTGAGGAGAACCCCAGGAAGCAGATCCAGGACCAGCTCATGTCCTCAATCAGGGCTTCTGTCCCAGCCAGGGTAGAGAGTGACTCAGAGGATGACTAACTCCTGCAGTAACACCAAGGTTGAGACGGCAGGCTTGCAGTCCGTACACTGGAGATGCTCGTCAAAATCCCTGTGAGCCCCAGAAGGGCAGCATTTTAAAGATGGCCATTTATCTAGCAACTTACAGGAACGAAGAAAAGTTTCTCGTTTGAAAAACAGCAACTCAGTACAGCTTCACTTAGATCTTGAAAGACATGTTGTATTATGAAGCCTGAGTAAACATTACTCGCAGTTTTAAAATGTAGACTTGAGTAGAAACAGAGGTCTCTTGTTATTTTATTGGTAAATTGACTTTTTAAAGGTCTGATCTGGGCTTAAGTGCACTGTGACAGGTGTAACTTGCATAAATCACGTGTAAATGCAGGTTCTTAAACATGGGTTATAGCACCTAGGTGGGCTTTCTTTTAGCCCATTGTGCACAGACCTCCAACAGGCTGAGATGCTCGGAAGGCTAGGGAGGGTGACCCATCATGCAGGCGCTGCTGAGGGTTACTTGTGTTTTTTTGCAGAGGTGGCCTGGCAGGGGACCCCAGACACCATTAGAGAGGTCGTGGTGATGAACAGCATCTCTGGGACCTGCCAATTTCAGAGCATTCTTTCCTTCAGCAGCAGTATTTTGCCTTCCACAGAGGCTGGGTCCCATGCAGCACATTATGCACTATTAGGGGAAAAAAATCCAAGATGGGGGTGCTCTAGTGTGCAACTGGTTGGGGCATTTACTACAGTAGTGCTGATTGCCAAATAGGAGGGAAAACTGACCTATTTCTGTACTAAACCCTTCTAAGTACAGTAGTAATAAATGAGGTCTTAAAAGAGAATGGACTAAACCGACACCTTAGTTCTAGATGTGCTGACACAGAGCTTGCTGTTTTGGATTTGATTTCATGTCCACCTGCATTTTCAGTGTGTCCACTCTTGGGCTAACAAGCTCCAAGAACGCTTGTGAACAGGGCAGCTCCGAGGACGGTGCGGTATTGCTGATGGATTCTGTGGTGGGTGGTACAAAATGCAACACTCGGAAGCAGCAGGGCTTTTTGAGGTTTTTAGTAGTTCATGGTGACGGTTAAGCACGTTTTCCTGCCCTGTCTCCCCAGTTCAAACAACAAATAACTTTCTTAAGCTTCAGGTGAAGCTGTAAGAGCTTTCTCCTTGAGGTCTGAGTGGTGTTTTCAGTTGTCTCTCTTTTTGTGCGGGTTGTTTTAGTTAATGTTTGGGTTTTTCGCGAAATAGCACAAAGTTAATGCTTTAGCAAGTGAGTGAAACGCAGCAGGACGCAAGCTGAGAAATCCTGTTACTGCTTATAGCAACCCACTTCTCTTGATGTGGACCATCCAGAATGCCATGAAAGGTGGAGTTGGACTTTGGGCTGTTACCATCACAAGCTTTTCTTCCATCAGGATATCAAAACCACTGTGGTTTCCCCTTTTGTATGGAGTCTAATGGGGTTGTTGTCTCTGGGACCACTGAGAGGACTGAGCTCCTGAGGAGGACTAGGACTTTGTAATGGGCGTTTCGTTGTCCGGCGCTGCTCAGCTGTGGTGAGACATACCCTGTCCTGTTTTGTCTTTTCTTTAGAAGAGGTGAGCCAGGCCTGCCTGAGAGATTTTATGCTGAAGATTAGGTAGGGGAGAGGAAGATGTCTCTTCTTTCCAGCTTGCTTCCTGCTATCAGTACAGCAGAGGCTGCCTTGGTATTTAGTAGGTGGCATTGAGCAATGTATAACGATTCAGGAGAGACAATTTGAGTTGTACTGTTGTTTAACCTGAGCTGCTTAATGTGTTGGTGTGTTGTGGGGTGCCATTTGAGAATGCTACGCCAAAGGGGCAGCTGCAACAGTAATCACAACCCAGAAGCAGCTTAATGTTCTTCCCAGCAGCAGAGCATCGTTTCAGATGGTGTCTGTGCTTCTTGGTATTTGGTTAAGTAAGAAAACAGCTTCTTGTAATCTTACTCTCTTTCTTGCCAGTCATACCACCCTGTGCAAGGCCTTTTGTAGAAATTAGGTCTCTGCAGGAAATGGATAATGAGATCCATTCAGCCTTTCAGCAGAGTGGAAGCTGTGGATCACACAGTTAAGGGAACTAAGCTTTAGCTTAAAAGGAAGCTGGCTGCTAAACCAGAAAACCCAAGGAGTACAGCAGAGTGAGGCAATGCCGCGGGAGGAGGTAACTGGAGAATGCAGTTGCTGAACTCTGGCTGGCCAAGGTTGGGGGCATAGCTGTCAACAGCTGGTGCTAGATCAGTGTCTACCTCTCGCTGGTGTCAGCTATCATGGGAGAAGGCTGAGGCAGTGATCCTGTAGACAGTGCTAAGGATTGTACGAGTTACTGCTGTGAAAGCCCACCTGACTCATCCCACACTGCAGTGGTGCCAGCGGCTGGGGGTAAGGGAAGTAACCCTGGGCCATAGACAAGGGCCAGTTATTTTCCATTAGTGGGTGGTCACTGCAGAGCTTTTTGTGTGGAGTTTCAGTGAATCACTGCTAATAAGAAGGGGGTTTTTGTGGTACTGAAGGTCTGAAGTCTACTGCTTATCCAGGTTATGTGAGCAGCCCCTTCAGGGTCATGGCAGGCTGCTCTGATCCAGGTAAGTCGCCACTCTAATTTCTCTATGCCTCAACCTGCTGGCTTTCAGAGTCTGCACTCACAAAGCCCTGCCAGCCATGGAGGGTATTGTGCAAGCAGGGCAAGGTCACAGAGGAACAAGTTAAGCTGCTAGTTCTCCAGGAACTTGCTCCAGCCATGGTCAGGGGCCTGCAGGTAGACGGGAGTGTTCACAGGAGTATGACTGCAGGGGGTTGAATGAGGAGAGTGTCCTTTGAATACCTGTGCTATACTTGTTTTGGTCAAGTCCTTTCCCATGGCTCAGCTCAGCTTCACCTGTCTCCTCTTTGGGTCTGACCCATCATTGCTCTTCCTAAACGTGCTTAGGTGAGTATTTTCTTGGCCTTATTGCTAGGAGTAGTTTAACTTGGATGAGATGCTTCGCCATAAGAAAGCTAGGTGTGTGTTTGCAGCTCTGCTGGACTGGGATTCAGAATAAACACATGAAGCTAAGACAGTGAGTTATCGTGGCGTCTGAACACAAATAAAGCATTAATGAAGAAAACTGATCTGCGGCAATTTCCGTGAAGGCAGTGTGTACTCCTAACGCCTGTACTGCAGGCTCAAGTCCACAACTGTTTGTTACTGTTCTCTGAAATGTAGGGATGTTTCCTGACGAAAGGCTGAGAGAACGGTGCTTGTTTAGTCTTTAGTAAGATCCCCTCTTAGCCTTCTCATGTCTATGAATGTCTGAGGGATGGCTGTCAAGAGGAAGGCTCCAATCTCTTCAGAGGTGCCCAGTAGTACATGGGTATAAGGCAGAACAGAGGAAGTTCCACCTCAGCATGAGGAGAAATCCTTTTGCTGTGGGTGAGATGGAGCATTGGAGCATCAGAGAGGTTGTGGAGTGTGAGAAACAAGCCCGTGTTATTGTAAGATTTAACTGGGGACAAATTCAGCAGAGACATAGAGCCTGAGCACATCCTGGGGTGTGCACACAGCAAAGCAGACCCTTCCAAAGCTTGGTGGCGTTTGTCACCCACACCCCCACTTGAGCTTTTTGCATTCTTCATGTAAAGGTGTCTCCTGCCTGAAATTTGCAACCTTTTTGGATCCTGTCCGTCCTGTCACGCTCCTTTACAACTCCCTCCTCCCCTCAACTCGTAACACAGGAGCTTGCTTGACTACTTACAATATTTAATGCTAGAAAAAGGCAAAAGCAAACTTTCTATCCTTGTTATCACATGGAGTCTCCTTCTCTGGGGACATGAAAAACCTGCCTGCACGTGTTCCTGTGTGCCTGTCCCAGGTGATCCTGCTCTGGCAGGAGGGTTGGACTGGCTGATCTCTGAAGGTCCCTTCCAACCCCTTACATTCTGATTCCCTATTGCACAGGCTCTCTAGCAGTGGGAAATGAGACTTCTAACAGAGATCTCAGTAACTCAGTTCGGACTAGTGTCCCAATTTGAAACTATTTGGGAGGGCAGAGACCCTTGGTTAGAAGTCTCTACTCCTGCAGTTCAACCTCCCTGGCGCTCTCCTTCCCCCCCAAAGCGACAAGAGAGGGAGTGATAAACGATCCAAGCGCCAGGATGGAAGTGAAAGAAACAGCTTTTATAAAGTAGGGTATTCAATAGCGATGCTGACAGACTGAGGTGAGCTAACCCGAAATGGAGAGTGACCCCTCAGATCCCTGCCTTCCTTTCCTCAACCAAGCTCCAAAACCTGACGAGGGGGGCACTGGCGATTCGGTGGCTCAGAGTGGGTCGGGGGGCAGAAGCCGCAGGAGCAGGCAAAAGTCTGGCGAGAGGGGTAGAAGGAAAGGAAAGCAAAGGTGATACCAGGGTCTTTTTTCTGACCCAGGACAACTACCTTTTATTTCTTGAATGGATAAAACCCCTCCCGTTCTATGAACCCTTCGCTGCGTATTTGTTAGATCACGTCTAACGAAACCCCCGTTACTGGAATCAAAGGGGAATGCTTTCCTTTCTCTGTTCTTTTAAATCACTGCGCTGCTGAGACCAATCTACTGCCTGTCAGTTGTCTGGGGGGCAGTTGAATTCATTTTTCCTTCCAGTCCGTTATAAATCACTCCTCATTTCAAGCTCATTGAGCTAATTCTGTCGCCAAAGCATTGCAGAGGTCATGAGGTGTTTTATCGGTGTGTTTAGTTCTTCCCAGAATCAAGAATAGCACTACACCTTCTGGGTCTGTTTGCAGATGACTCCTGTGAAGCAGAGAAAGGCTTCATTCCCTCCCGTAGAAGGCAGAGACGTTAAGAAAAGAGAATCCAAGGTGCCAAGAGACTCTCTCTGAGCTCGTCTGGAGGCTGACGAACGACCTGACTCGGTTTTGTATAGCCTGATAAAACATCCATCCCTGGACGTCATGCTGAAACGTTCAGGACTTCCCCAGACTGGTGGCAATTTACAGGGCTGGCTGAGGAATCGACGCTGATAAACAGCAGCAGGAAACGAGTGCGTTCTCAGGTGGTTTCTGCCTAACACGTCAAAGGTCAAGTGAGCACGGGCTTGCACTCTAAGGCAAAGGAGTCCGTGTAACAGACGTTAATGGGCAATTAAGGAAATGGATGCAATTATGCATTACTAAGCATATTATCCAATATAAGAAGTGATGTTTCTTCCAGTGCAGTGAACAGCTTCAACACAAGATGCTTCTTGTGGGGCAAAAGTTACAGGACTTACTCCCGAGAGCAAGCTGTGCTTACCTCCAGAGGGGTGCTGACTGCTGCTATGCCGTGTGCCATCCATCCCGATCCCACTCCCCTCAATGACCGTGGGGGTTTTGTGTTTACCAGAAGGGCAGCAGATCCAGCTACTGAACTGTTTTTCCTGATGGCAGTTTATTCTGTGCAATGGTACAGAATGTCCGGGGCGTTGGGAGTCTTCGTTAATTGTCTGCCCGCAGGCAGATGACTTTCTGCTATGTGTTCTGCATGCAGGGGTGTCCTGAATCCTTCCAGTCGATTATCACTGTCTGTGGCTTAGTTGGTCCTGGCTTCAGGGGCTCGAAGAAGCAATTGTTAGGGTCGCTTTCACGGCAGGAGGAGACCAACAACAGGCATTTGCAAAGACAGAACTCTGCCACAGCACCAGGGCATTGACTGTCTTCTATAGTGAGAGTTCTGGCGGTCGAAAGGTAAAAGGCTGGGTAGGATGAAGCAAAACCAGGAGAAAAAGCTAAAGAGAAGTGTTAGGGGTAGGCTGCAAGTAAGGGCAACTGTTAATGGGAACAGGGATCAGGCAGGTTTTCAGTAAGTCAAACAATCGTGTAATTCAAGTAATGCAAATGCTGCCGTCTCATTTGCATGCTCCTGTGTCTTTAGCTCAGCAAAATCTATGACTCTTTCAGGTGAGAGGAGCTGTTTATATCCAGTTTTCCAAGGCATTTAGGCACTATTGGCATCGTGTCATCTGGCACATGTTAGAGATCCAGCCCAGCGGGCAAGGCGAGCTGTCTTTGTACAGTAAGGGGTTAAATGGTGCTTTCAATGTAACAGCACTGGGCTGTCATCTGTAAATTCAGCTGCTGCCCTATGTGTTTGTGTTGTACACAGACCCGTAAAAGAGAAAGCATATCAAAAAGGTTATTATAAAAACGGAATTGTATTTACTAGGGTCGTTTAGCCTGGAGAAAAGGAGACCAGGGGGAGACTTTATTACTCCATAGCTTCCTGAGACGAGGTTGTACCGGGGTCAGCCTCTTCTCCCAAGTAACGGATGAAACAGCCTCAAGTCGTGCCAGGGGAGGTTTAGGCTGGGTGTTAGGAAAATTTCTTCATGGAAAGGGTTGTAAAGCACTGGAGTGAGCTGCTGAGGGAAGCAGTGGAGTCACCATCTCTGGAGGTATTTAAAGGACAGCTAGATGTGGTGCTGAGTGACATGGCTTAGTGGTAAGTTTGGCAGTGCTGGGTGAACAGTATGGCTCCGTGATCTTTCCAACCTAGCTGATTCTATGATTCTAGATATCAGAGCAATTTTTAGAACAGGTCAATAACAATGCCGATGCCTGTTTATTGGTAGCAGCTCCACTTTGAATGCAGATGCAGACAAGGGAGGAAGAGGGAGAAAACATGTCTTTGTCCTTCTGCTGACTGGTAGCTGTTACTTAAGGCCTTGCAGCCTCAAGGTGCTCCTGATGAGAAAACTGTTGAGAAAATGAGAGCTTTGGTGCCACCTCTGCAAAACAGCCTAACCTCTGTCCTCCTCTCCTGGTCATAGAACAAGCACACGGACATCTTCCTAGCTAAAACGCTAGCGTACTGCCATCATTCTGGGTCTCAATAGGAGGAAAATCTCTAACATGAAATCCATGTCAGCTGCAACTGTCACTTCATGTCTGTGTCAATCCCATGGGGTGTCGTTGGGAAGGCATACAAGAGACTGATCCCTGCCATTTCCCCCTTGGCTGCACCCTGGGCACAGTGGGGTAGTGCTCTGGGTATCAAGGCGCTGGCTGGACACAGACACCACCTTGTTTGGAAAGCAAGCAGAGGGAAATCCAGAGTTTGCGAAATCCTTTCCAGACAGGGCCCTTCAGAAGGCCGAGCAATCCACCGTTCTGCTGAAAGAGACCCTTTGGAGAAGGCGATGTCTGTGCAGTGACAAAGCAGCCGTGTGCTCCCTGCCGCTGCTGATGGATTTTACTCCATCAAATAGAGACGTGCGAAGCGTGGCGTGCGGTGCCCTCGTGGTGGTCAGTGGACATGG
This sequence comes from Upupa epops, assembly GCA_013397515.1. Classification (NCBI taxonomy): domain Eukaryota; kingdom Metazoa; phylum Chordata; class Aves; order Bucerotiformes; family Upupidae; genus Upupa; species Upupa epops. Next base: position 288,436 of record VZRI01007956.1, on the reverse strand, counting down.
GACTCTGGCTGTGGGGCTGGTGGGTCTATGCAGGTGTAATGGTTTAGCTGTGCACAGGGTGATCCACTCGCAGGACTCTTTACCTCAATTGGTAAGGGTAAGAACTGAAGTTATTCCCAGTTATTTAAATAGCAATCCAGTTACGCAGGTTGAGAAGCTGCGGCAAAGGGTAAATATTTATTGAAACCTGAGCTAAACAAGGAGAAACCGGTGAAAACCGAGACGGGGTAATCGAAGCAACCCCAAGCTTATCGAAGAGGGGTAAGCTCTTCACAGAGACACCCCCCGAGGCGCTGCTCCGTCGGCAGGCTCTCACCCGATGGCGCTGCAGGACAAGAAACGGGCTGTCCCCGGCTGCGGGGCGCAGCCACCCGCGGCGACAGCACCGCAGCCCTGGAGCAGCCGCAGCGGAGCCGCAGCTGGGCGGCCGGACCGGCTCTCCTCCGCGCTGCCGGCTCAGCCAGCCTCACCCGGGACTGGCAGAAAGCTCTGGCCGCTTGGCTGGTCGGCGATGTCCGGTGCAGCTGGACTGCTCCGACCGCTGCCAGGTGGCTCGCTTCTCGCCCTGCTTGTCCGGCTGCCCCGAGGCAGCAGAGAGGGCTCCTCGGTGGCGCCGCGGAGGATGCTGGCTCTGGAGCAAAACCCGATGTCCAGGCGCAGCAAGGGCGAATCGAGGAGCAGTCCACGTGCTGCCCAGTAAGGGCATCCCTGCCCTGAATGAATAGTGCTGTGCAGTCAGTTTAGGGGCTTCTCAGTGTGCATCGCACACCGAGAGGGGTTTTAGTGCTAATGTCATTCTTCTTACAAGGTTGTTGTTTCAACTCTGTGCCACAGCAGACGTTCCACCTCATCTTCACCCGCACATCTTCCTCTGTTCTTCCTAAAGACGCATTTGTGCCTGATGGTGCTGCTTTGATACCTCGTTCACAGAGGAAGAAGCTGTCCGGGCTGATCCCAATCTTTTTATAGCCAAAATCCCCTCACCTGCACCCTTAAATCTGATGAGGAGAGCAGTATCGGTCTGGAAGGTTTACAAATCAGAGCAGGATCCGGGTGGCCACACTGAGAAAGCGGCCAAAGAGGACCCGTCTAGAGCTGCTGCAGGACACAACATCCCCCACACGTGTCAATAATCAGAGTGGAGCAGTAGGCATCTCCTTATCTTCAAGGGAGATGTGTGATCTCTGTCCTGATTTGTCTCGTGGCTGGCCCAGACTCAACCCTTGATGGGTCCTTCAAGACTTAGGATCTGATGCTGCACTTTGCAAAGACATTGTGCTCCTCTGTGAGGCTTCAGGACCCTTCAGGATCTGCTTGTTGCTTGGAAGGTGGGTAGTCACTCAGAGTGGAACAAACCCCCTTTTTGCCAAGCGGGGCTTTGATATGAATGGGCCTCGGGGCGGTGCGGCCTTCCCTGCCTTGCTGGGGCTCTGCAGTTTGGTTTTCGAAGCCTGATTTCCTAACATGCAGTAGGCACAATCCACAGTTGGTGCTTTCCATATGCAGTGGAAGGATCCTCTGAGAGCTTGTGCTCAGAGTGGGTGTGCTTGATGGACCAGGAGGTTTCTGGGTTCAGGCACCTGCAGTGTCTGTATGAGCTCCCTGCCAGTGCCCGCAGGCAGAGCACCCCGTACATCTCTATTCCTGTGCGTGACTGGCATTCTGTTATTAGAACCTCCATAGAGCTTTTCAAATCTTAAATAAGCCAGCCTCATAATCACTCTGGGAGGTAATTAAGACACTGGTTATCAACGGTGGAACTGAAATGTGGAGTTGGGATCTAGATTTTGGATGAGAAATCCTTGTCTTTTGTGAGCCACATCACGAAACATTAGCCAAAGCGGTGTGGGCCAGGGTTTCTGCCTCTCCCATGGCTGGGTATCAACACTTGGGTGAGATGTTTGGGAAGCTCCAATTCCCAGCCCCATTCTCAGAGCGCTTTCCCATAAAATGAACCCGACGTGTATTGTCAGAAAAAAGAAGAGGGCACTGCAAACCAACCCGAGCGGTACCCAGATGGCAACCTGAGCAGCATCGCGAGAACGCGGCTTCGTCTTGCTGCCATCCCGGCGCTTCTCTGTGTCAGCTTTTAGCCTGATCCGCGAGGCACTGAACTTCCTTCTTTTTCGCCTTCCTTTTTTACCATGGCAACCTCACTATGGTGATTTCAAGGCTCTGGAGCTTTATCTTGACCAGCATGAAGAAGTTGGAGCCTCATTAACGGAGGAAGGGGGATGGATGGCGTAGGGAGCACACTGCACACGAGATGGCACTTCCCCTCCCAGGGCCACTGGGTTGTTGTCGTTGTCTACACCCGCTGCAAGTTCGCTTCTGGTAATGCTGAGGTACTGACTGTTCTCTGTCCCAAGGGAAGAAAATCCCGACAGATGGCTTCAGAGACACCCTGCGTCTCGAAGGGGAGATATCGTCCTGGAGTGGCAATTAATGCTGCTGGGATTATTTTAAATAAAAGGTTTTTTTTTAGAAAGTTGGAAGCAATTCAGTGTTGCTGGAGGGCATTAACACAGAGCCCAGCGAAGGACAGAGGAAGGTAAAGCGGGGGGAAATGGCTGTCACAAAACTTTTATCCCATGGAAACGACACAGAAGACTTCTGTTAGTGCTCCTTGCCCCTTTGCCTGTCTGTCTTCAAAGAACGGAGGCCCAATGTAGGTGCTCGTCAGTCAGACAGAGCCTCCTGATAATCTCTGCTCAAAGGTGAGGTTCCCGCGCTGCAGAGGGGTGTGTGGGGCACTGGCTGACCACACCGGGAGATCTCCAGCAGCATGGCAGCCTCTGGCTGTGGGCATCAGCACTCCATGCTGCATGGAAGGGGACGGTGAGGCAGGCGTGGGCTGGGGTTCTCACCCACCTGGGGGCTCAGCAACTCAGCTTGTGTGAGTGGGGCTGAGCTACTGGAAAAGCAGCAGTGTTGCCTCCTTGGGAAGGGAGGTTGGTGCCATGCAGAGTCAGGATCAGGAATTAACCCACGACACTGCAGTGCAAGACTTTATGTGAGGGGCTTTGAGTATGGGCAGGTGGAACACCTTGCTACGCTGCTACCCAGTCATCCATTTAAAAGTTACCCATACTTAAATACCACTGCTTGAGCTTTGGGTGCCTTGAGTCCTGTCACTGGAGAGGATCATTGGGAGCACGCAAGTATAGGGGAGGAAAGCTAGATCCTAAACTAGTCTTTAAAACCCCCCTTAGATGTGCTGCTAATGCGTGCTGTACCCCAGGACTCCCCAGAACAGTGGCAACTTTGAGGGCCATGAAAACTCAGGCTAAAGACTGCCTTCTATCCAAGACCTGTGGCAAAACACAAGACCTCTTTCCCCACTAGCACCTACATCTTCTCATTTTCACTTCCTAACCTTGCTCTGTCAGTGTGTTTCAGCAAATGTCTGTTCAGGCTGGAGTGCCTAGTGCACTGCACACAGGATTAAGAAAGTCTTCTCTTGTTGGTCTCGCACAGCATCCTCACAGCCACTGAGGCAGTGTGGACTGGATGACTGGGTAGTGAGGCGGACTGTGAACTGGCTGCAGGATAGAAGCCAGAGAGTGGGGGTCAATGGGACAGTCTAGTTGGAAGCCTGGATCTAGTGGGGTCCCCCAAGGATCAGTACTGGGACCAGTCGCTGCCATTCAGTGAGACCTGGCCAGGCTGGAGAGCTGGGCAGAGAGAAACTGAATGAGG
>VZRI01007956.1:203774-284684 GCA_013397515.1 Upupa epops | reverse complement strand
CAGTTGGGTCATGCAGTTTCACTCCATGACACGGCAGGAGCCACGATCCTTTCCCTCATCCTGAGTAATGAAAGCACATTTAGTATGTATGACTGTATTCACTAGAGCATCTGATTCAGCCCCATCACCACTGCATTGGTGTGAGCCAGGCAGATAGATATGGTGGCTGCTTCTTGCTCAGGCTATATTTACAGAGGAAAGAAAGCACAGGAAGAGATGACAAGGAGACAGCAGTTCCCTCTTCTTTCCAGGGAGGGTCCCAGAGCACTGGCACAGGCTGCCCAGCAGGGTTGTGGAGTCTCCTCTGCAGATGTTCCAGCCCCACCTGGCTGTGTTCCTGTGTGACTTGGTCTGGGTGATCCTGCTGTGGCAGAGGGATTGGACTGGATGATCTTTCGAGGTCCCTTCCAATCCCTAATGATCCTCTGATTCTTCTTAGTCACACTCAAAATCAGATTTGAATTGTACTCCTTTCTCTCCTTTCTTTTGTAAGAAACCTTGTCTGGATTGGGATCAAAGGGGTCGTTTTACTGCTTTCTGTAGAAAAGCAAATTCTCCCTAACCTCTGGAAATGCCTTAGTGTGGCACAGCACATTCGTAGACCACTTTGTCTGCTTCTGTCAGCAGAGATAATGTCTCAGCTGAGTACTTTGTGTAGCACTGGGTGCTGCCTTCTAGGGGAGATGCAGACCAGTTGGAGCGAATCCAAAAGGGAGCTGCAGGAGGGATCAGAAGGCTGGAAATCATGACCTCCCAGAAAGAGAGACTGCATCGGGGCTGCTTTGCTGAAAGGAGAGAAGATTAAGGTGGGGGAAGGGAGAATGATAATATCCCTCAACTATGCAAAAGCCTGCTGCGGAGAGAAGAGAAAACTTCTTCTCTGCGTTGGAAAGCAGAGGAAATAGTGGGTTCAAGCTGCTGCAGTAGCTTGAGGAAGGCATAGTGCAAAAGCTTTCTAAGGGAAGAGGAAACGAAGCAATGGGCAGGACGGTCTGCAGATGCTTCTTATAGGAGTCTGTAAAACACATTCAGCGAGGGTTCCTCTGGGGCAAAGGAAAGGAACAGCTGACCCTCCCTGGGAGTTAAAGGGACTATTATGTGACTGTTGTGTGAGGAACCTAGGGCACCTGGAAGTTCAGCAACTAGTAGGAGGCAAGCTGGAAAAAGAGAGTTTGTATTAATGCTGTTCTACATCCTATGGACTTTTAACAGAACATCCGTTCGAGCCTCCTGAGAGCTACTGGCCCTGTCAGCACCGGGGCGCTAGAAGATGCCACAGAAGTACCAACGTGTACAGGGCAGATGCTTAGGGGTTCCAGGACTGGGCTGCACTTGGCAGCTGTGAGCCATCGATTACCCAGGGCACTTGAAGCAGTACTGTCCTCCAGAATGCTCATCTCTTCCCAGATCATTCAAGTGAGGAAGGCACATTTCCTTCTTGCCTTTTTCAGGGGGCCTGGGGCTGCCAAAAGTGGTTTGGAGAGCATTACCAGGGCAGTCCAGGAGGGAGAATTAGCCCTGTTCTAAATGGTTCCTGAGCACCGAGGTATGCATGTAAGAGGATGAACATGGGAAGAGATGACAAGAAGACTGCAGCTGAAAACACACCGGCAAGCTTCTTCCCCAGCCTCTCTGCCGCAACCTCTCCATCACCCTTGGTACAACCCTTGCAATGCTCTGCCAAGTAGGATTGCAGTGTGGCACAGAGAAAACGAACTCATTCCATAGGACCTGATGACAACAGCTAGGGACACTCCACGGTGTTTACCGGTAAGAAGTCTCATACATTAGGGGCAGGGAGTGTAGGAAAAGGAGTGCTCGGTTGGTTTTAAGTGTGAGCAAACGTTGCCTCTCAAGCCTTGTGCTCATTAGAATGTAATCATTGCTGATGCTGCCTCTGGCACACTGGTGCAAATAGAGCTGATCCCTCAGCAACGCAGACGTTTACATGAGTCCAGATCCAAGGAGTGATTTCAATAGTCTCTAAATGCTCTCTAGTCCAGGCCTCCTCACACCAAAATCCCATGTTATTAACATCTCTGACAGGAAAAAACAGCAAAACGTCTGTCTGGGAGTTGTCTCCTCACCCTCGAAATATTTTTAGAAGTAGGTCTGTGACCACGTCTTAGAAGTGTTTGTGTCCTGGAACCACTGGAAATGCACTGGGAAACACATCGCCAGTCCAGAGGTCAGAGAGCCACAGCCGCTACCAATTGCCTAGCAGCAGGGCAGGAGCTGAAGCTCTACCTTTGGCCTCGCTTAGCTGGAGGGAGCGTAAGACAGCTGCGAACAGCCAGGAAGAGCTGTCAGGAAAGCTGTGTCCGCCTTTGCTTTTCGTCCTCCCTGTTACAGAAATGCAGGAAAAGGAACAGTCAGCTGCAGGAAAGAAAGCGTGACTGCTCCTCTCCCTCTTCTGAAGCCGGAGGCTCAAGGCATCGGTCTTCTTTTGTGCAAGATGCAAGCAGCATGCTTGGGCATCTTGTAGTTATTAACTCCTCGGCAAGGGTTGAAGAATGTGGGGACTGGTGGGGCGGTCTGACTGGCAGGGCAATTACGTGTGGGCTGGCTTCCTTCATTTCTGCTGGAGGCTTCTTGTAATTACAGCTCCCGCCTCTGGCCTCCGCGATGCCGGGGGTGAGCGAGGCGATGGAGATGCTCCCTCTAGTTACAAAACTCTATTAATCTCGCTTTGCTCCATGTGTGGCTCAGAAATTCGATGTCTGTCTGCCTTCTCAAAGACCTCTTGTCAAGAGAAAGAAGTAGAAGTAAAGAGGTGACAAGGCTTCATCTCCACTTCTTCCATTGAAATTGCTGGCGAGCAGCTCCCGGGACAAGATTTTGGTCTGAAGCACGGCTGGGAGCTGGGGGCTCTGCAGCCAGGGGAGCTGAGCTTGGCAGGAGCCAGCCCCACAGCGCTGCGGTGCTGCTCAGCAAGTGATGGGCTTGTGTGGGGCTCGTGAGCCACAGGGACTCCTGTGCTCGCTGGAGGTGCTGCTTTCCTTGTTCAGAGGGGATGGGAAAGGGAAATCTTGCTACCTTTTCTTATCGAAGGAGAACTCGAGCAGAGGAAATTAGGCTGCCCCAGAAACAGGCCAGAAAATCACCGTGCTCCAGAGACCGTCCTCTTTATTTTCGCTCATATAGGGCAAAAGGAGTTTTTGCGTGAGGATCTTACTTATTTCGCGGCTTTCATAGGGGCTGGTGCTTGGAGAAAGAAGCTGGTTGAAGATTCCAGTTACTGGGTGATCTGCCTTGCTGAGCGGGACATTCATCTGTCTCGAGTTAGGTGCCTCAAGGTCAGGGTGTCTGGGCCCGAGCCAGCCAGGCTTGTACTCCTTCTACAGTTGCTAGGAGAACCAGAAGAGGTGGTGGAGGCCGATGAGACTAATCACCCCCAGACACACCTGTTTCCCTGCATCATCGTTCTGGGGAGCCTCGAGTGATCACTTCAGGGTTCAACGCCTGAGTCAGAGGAACCCCAAGCCAGCAGAGATCAAAGCAAAACTGCAGTGCTTTTCGCTGCAGATGGCACAGGAGGAAACGGAAGCCACGCAATAGTTCACCGTAAGCTAAACTGCTCCGAGACATGAGGTCAGGCGGTTCCAAAGGGAGGCCAAATCCAGCCTGTGGGCTGACTCCCTCTGGCTTAGCTCTTATTCTGCCATCGTTTCGTGGTGAGAAGGAGGAGATAGGGAGCAACCTTTACTGCCCTAGGTGACGTCCAGCTGTTCCCAGTACCTCCTACTGTGCTTGCATGCAGCCAAACCCCTCAGCCTGGGGAGGTGCTGCATCCACATGACTCGAGGAGAGTGTCCAGGCAGGCATCTGGGCTCCTGGAACACAAACCAAATCCGGACCACCCCGCGAATGAAGTCATTCTTCTTGGCCAGAAGGGGACTCGGGAAAGTAAACATCTTGAAGCTCGTATCACACAGCCCTGCTCTTAAAGCCCAAATGAAGTGCTCGCAGCCTGTGCTGAGAGGTGGAGTTCATGCAGTTGGGTTCACGCGATTCCCTCTGGAGGAGGTCTCACCAAGGAGACCGGACTTCTGTGTCTCCTGGCGCGTGCCGTAAGAGAAAGGCATTGCGAGTACTTCCACAGAGCGCCCATTGGGCTCATGAGTTAACCAGAGAGAGCCACGTCCTTCATGGTGGCCGGGGTCACTCGCTGCACAGCACAAGGAGGAATCGGAGCCGTTCGCAAACAGCCGGTCCCAGAGCTGCAGACCTGATTTCTCCACTTCAGCCAGATGAGTGCCGTTAGCAGGGCTACCATCGGCCACTGCGGACAGAGTAGACTGGCTGCTGGGCTGTGAGCAAGGTCTGAAGCTGAACGTGGCAATCAGAAGAAGGGCTTCTGCTCCCAGGGGCTCATCGGAATTTGTTTCAGCCAGTCTGGGGAGAAACAGCCCCTGGCTACAGATCGTTACCTCCTTCTACCTCTGACAACCACAGCTTCTGCAGTGTCGAATCATAGAATTATAGGGTCATAGAATGGTTATAGGGTCACAGAAAGGGACTGCAGAGATTTTCTTGCTCCATTCCCCCTGACATGGGCAGGGGTACCTCTCACTAGACGAGGTTACTCAGAGTCCCATCCAACCTGGCCTCCAGAAATGGAGCATCCTCAGCCTCTCTGGCCACCTGTTCCAGCGCCTCACCACCCTCATAAAGAGGCATTTCTTCCTAAGATCGAATCTAAACCTTTGGCTTTAAGCTGTTCCTCCTTTCCTATCACTAGACTAAAAGTCCCTCTCCATCTTTCCTACCCCTTCAGGTACTGGAAGGCTGCTAATAAGGTCCCTCTGGAGCCTTCTATTCTCCAAGCTGAACAGCCAAATTCCCTTAGCCTGTCTTCACAGAGGAGGAGCTCCCATCCTCTGATCATCCTCCTGGCCCTCCTCTGCACTCGCTCCAACAGTGCCATGTCCTTTTGGTATTGGGACCTCCACAACAAGAGCAGAGTAGTAGGGGAGAATCACCTGCCTTGACCTGCTGGTGAAACTCCTGTCGACAGCCCAGGATGTGGTTGCCCTTCTGCTGCACTCACCAGCACCCCAGCTCACGCTGAGCTTCTCACCTACCACCACTCCCAAGACCTTCCCTTCAGGACTGCTCTTACTTTCTGTTGCCACTCCACAGTTGCGTAGCTTAGGTCCTTCTTGAATGAGAGGTTTGGTCCTTTTCTCTTTGTAAACAGCTTTGTTTAGGTTGTGCTGGTGCTGCCTGTTGGGACCACTGGTGCCCATGGGCTGGCTGGTGCTGTCAGGTCACCACGGAAAGCCCAGCTGCCCTGTGCTTTGCTCAGGGCGAGCTCGCTGCCCCAGCAGGCCCGGAATGGCACATAGTCAACACACTATAGAGGCAAAGCAGTCCTGTGCCCCAGAGAAACCTTTCCCTCTCATCCCTCGGTCTTAAGAAGTCTGCTGAGCAAAGTGACAAGGCTCTTTGCTTCCATGGCTACCACACAGCAAACAGACATGCCTGGTGCTGGATCGATGCAGCATGAAGTAGGAGGACAGGAGGGATTGCCTGAAGAACCAGGTCTCACTGGTAGAAGATGACACACAGGCTGAGCAGCCCCTGCCCTTAGGTTCTTATGTTTCTGCTCTTGCTCTCTACAGTTTCCCCATCACCTAACTGCTCCAAAGGCCACCCCGTCCTGGCCAAATTTCAGTCCTGTGGAGAAGGAGGCTTGCTTGGCCACCCAGTCGTAGTGACAGGCTGGGGAGTGAGAGATCCTAGAATGCAATAACTGAGTTTGGAAAACACTTGCAAGACCTTTGAGTCCAACCATTAACCTAACTGCACCCAGCCCACGGCCAAACCATATCCAAGCACCATACCCACACAGCTTCTGAACACCTCCAGGGATGGTGATCCAACCGCCTCCCTGGCAGCCTGTTCCAATGCCTGGCACCCTTCCAGTGAAGAGGTTTTCCCTCATGTCTAACCTAAACTTCCCCCGCTGCAACTTGAGGCCACTTTGTTCTTGTCCTGTCACTGGACACTTGTGAGAAGAAGCCAGCACCCCGACCTCTCTAACTTCCTTTGGGGTGGTTGTGGACAGCAATAAGGTCCTCCCTCAGCTTCCTCTTCTTGAGCTGAGTGAGTGGTGGGCACGTTCCTTTCCCCTGAAGCACAGTTAGAGCTCTGTCATGACCAGCTTGTGATGTCTTGGAGCTATTTTCAGAATGCCCCCAGACAGCATGACGAGGAGCAGAGTGTAATGCTATAGCCCATCTTCCTCGTGGTGTGGAGTAAGGAAACCCCGCTTTTCCTGGGCGGTGGTAATGCAGAAGGCTTAACAAAAATGCACTGAGCAGTGGCAAGGTAGAAGGGAACTCTTCGCCCTCACTTTTTATTCATGTTCTCTCTAATTCAGCAAGTGGGGTTGCTGCTCTCTGCACTGAAGCCAAGGGAATCTCTCTCACAGTGGTGCAGCCAAACACAACAGAACTTAGCCGCCTACACAGGTTTAATCAGAGTATCTTTCACTGCTCACGAGGGGAAATTGTCCAAGTAACAGCTTTTAAATCGACCACACTAATATCTCTCGGATAAGATCTCCGTCATTTCTCAGCTTCCTGTCCATCTGTGCAGTGGCTCCATCTGTCACAGTAGCCTTCCTCTGATTTCTCTCTTCTGATGCCAGCGCAGTGGGGTCAGAGGCAGCCACAATGCAGTGTAGCTCTTTCCTCATCACCTGGCTCGGCACGCGTGCGTCAGGCAATGCTTACGTGGCAGATGAGACCAAAGCCTGGAGCGTCTGCCCACCGACCAGTTTGTTGAACAGAAGAGCATTCCTGAAGGCTGTAGTCCTCTCACAGCCCATCTGTGTACCAGTGCCTGGACCTAAAGCCACGTGGGTCGCTCTGGAGGCAGCTCCTCTGTGAAAATGCAGTTCACACAAGCTGAAGGAGAGGGTGGCTGCCATAGTCTCTACATTTGAGCCGGCGTGACCCTTGGTCTAATTACACTGTTGAAGAAATGCTCGCTCTACTCGGTTAATGTGAAGGTTAGCGTGTAGGCGTAGCGTACGGGGTACCAGCGTTCTCACTGAACCCCTCGAAAGAACCACTTCCAGTGCTAGGAGCCGTTCGCCACCAATTAACGATGGTGTGGTCTCCAAACACGTGACGGCTCGCACCGCCTGCTTCGTGGCAACCCATCGTTCCTTCCCTTCTCCGGGCACTGCGTGCAAAGCGGAACGCTGATTCTTTAAATAGCTCATCTCCCCCTCCCTCAGTGAACTCACTCATGCTCTTTGAACTTCAAGGTAGAAAATCAAAGGCAGTCACTGTGTCTCTTAGGAGTTCTTGACCTACTTTGTGCTGATCAGTCCTCGTCTCCTACAGAAAGGTGGAGGCTGTGTCGGAGGGATTTACACAAGAAGCTGTCGAGAGTCTCTGTGCCTTTCACTTTTTCGAGGAGAGGAGCCTGAAAGGACAGCGCACAAACTTCAGGGAAGGCGCTGTGCCCACGGATAGCGCAGGAGATAGCACGGGGGGCTCAAGAGGATTCTCGGCTGAGGCGCCAAGTGTAATTCAGGACCCTATCTCTGAATTCTCTCCTGCTGGCAGAAGAATCAGAACCATTTATTGCAGAGCCGTTTTGTTGGTAGCGAGGTGGGGAATTCGGAAACTTAGGGGAGGAAAATTCCCTCCCCACTTGAAGAAAGATTCTACAGTCACTGTTTTATAGCGTGGGACAAAGACCTGCAAGGAGGTGTCATGACACATCAGGAGCACAGGGCGTACTGTTTTGTCAGACAGCCAGACGCCCGGGTAGGTGCAGGTTCAGGCCACCTCTCAGCCTGTCTGGGTAATCAGCAGTGCAGGATGCTGCCACACAGAGACGGGGACAACTCAAGTTTCTTTGTGAAATAGTCTTTGAATTCTCCCCAAAACAATGAGGCAAACAGTAACCTCCAGGACTGCCTCCCCCACTTACCCTCTTCCCAAGGACTTCCTTATCGATGGGGATTCCTCCTTTCCTGCAGGTTCTGTATGAACGCGTCAGGATCTGGCCTGACAGCTTGGGCACGGTGAGTGGACAGCCCTGTGGGACAGTGACACCTCTCGAGAATACGAGGTTTTGCTCGGGGTCAGCCTCACTGTCCCCCCTGAGCACTCAGATCACGTTGGTCACAGCAGGCAGTGCAGGTCACTCCTGTGAGGCTTCAACCGTTCGGCTCTGAAACAAGCAGAGCGCAGTGCGCTGGCTCCTTAGGAATCATCTTTCGTGTGGTAGCAAGCGCCTCTCTGCACAGGTAGTGAGGGGTGTTGAGTGGCCACAGGTAGTGAGGGGTGTTGAGTGGAGTGGCCACAGGTAGTGAGGGGTGTTGAGTGAAGTGGCCACAGTTAGTGAGGGGTGTTGAGTGGCCACAGGTAGTGAGGGGTGTTGAGTGGCACCACAACAACGCCTTTTGATGCGTGCAGTGAGAGGTTTGGTACCTTTCTCCTGCCACTGTCTCTGCCACTGCGTGGCATCCACACATGCACGTGCATGCGCCTGCTTGCTCACGAGCCTCTCCTGAGGAAGCTGGACACCTGCATCTCACTCCCCACCTTTGTGGGGACAAAAGCAAGGCAACACTACCACATCATTGCTGGAATCCTCCCAGGACTTCTCCATTAAGCGCTGCCAGAAAAACCTCTCCAGTTAAAGGGCAGGGCTTTTCTCAGACTGCACGGGAGAAAGTCTGCCTGCCAGAGAAAAATGGATTCCAAGGGTATGGAATGCTTCAGAGACCATCAGCTTAGCGCTGCAGTGGCAGCAGCAGTGCCAGATGAGTAAGCAGCACCAGGCGCAGCATTGGCCTCATTGCTCCTTTTATTTAAAGTAAGAGTGACCTGTCCCAAGCACAGAGGGGTTTCACTCCCCTGCGTGGCAGTCTGTCAGCAGGCTTTCTGAGCAGCTTGGGTTAGCACAAAAGGACAGCCGTGGCCACACGAGAAAGCGTGGGTTTGCTGTGTCCGCGGCACCTTTGCTCTGAGCCGCCTTAGGCTCTCTGCAGCCCCACGCACTCCGCCCTGGCAGCAGGGCTGGGGCTGGGGCTGGATCTTGCTCCTTTCTGCAGCAGTTTCCTCCAGTTTGAAAGCGATGTGCAGGGATGAGAAAGAGTATGTTGTGCCTGCGGAGGCCGTTTGTCATCAGCATCTTCAGAGGGCTGAAAGCGGATGCCGGGCTAGGAAAGGAGGTGTGTGACCCAGGCTGACCTCCCTCCAGCTGGCGTGATGCCATCTCCTCCCCTGCAGCCAGTCTGCTCCACTACCTCTCAAAAAGACCTCGAGCTGTTTCTCTGGAAGAAAAATGGATGTGATAGGCAACTTCCATTTAAAGCCTGCTTGTGGGAATGCTTCTCATCAGCGCCATGCCGTAAATGCAAGTGGACGTGTTCCTGTGCACCCGGACAAATGCGTCACAGGCTGTGCTGTCCTGAGCACAGCTACTGAAACGGGGGGAGTGTGGCAGATATTCAGCACCACGCATTAAACCTCCCATTAAACCCCCATGCTCTGTGTGCATCAGTAGTAACCAGGTAGCAGTGAACTGATTCACATTCTGCACAGCTTATCCGCAGGGATGCGCTCCGCTGCGCGGACGGATGGCGGCTTACTTTCCATAATCCACAGTGACACGCTGGAAAGGAGAGTGGCAACAACTATAAACAGCTCTTTGGCTGAAGATGGAGAGGAAAAGGCAGGGAGGAAAGGTTGAGGCTCAGGGGCTGGCTTCTGCAAAGTGCCGAGCCAGGCTGCTACGTGTCAGGTGCCCCCATTTCCCCCCGAGGGGTGTGCAGAGGGAGGGTGCTGAGCCCCTCAGACGAGTGCAGGACGGAGCTCCCATCTGAGAAGTAAACACAAATTTCTTTGCAAACAGCCTTTTCCGTGGTTCAAACACATGAACCCCCTGCACCCTTTGGGCTGCTGCTCCTCAGGTGCTTTTCTACTTTCCGTGGACGTGTGTGTGCCAGCCTGTGTTTGAGGGTTGAGCTCTGCACAGACTGAGGTTTGAGAACAAGCCGTTACTGACCCACAGACCGTGAAGGCAGGCGATGACGACTAAGACGGGTGGAACGAATAGAAACTGCTACGGAGGGTCTCGGGAGCCCGAAATTTTGTTAGATTGCTTTTTTCTGAAGCCAGGGGACATTTGAGTGAAGCTGAACACGCGGAGTGGGTCAGCTCACGGGCACTAAAGAATTCCACGTCTTCAACAGCTGCTTCTCGGGTCACAGGGGCTAATGCTGCACAGTTAAATAAGTACGTCGGGCCATCATCTGTGCCTCTGCGTTTCTGCAGGTAATTGTGGGCACCCCAAGGCCCTTGGGATCTCTGGAAGGACCGAGGTTGAATGCACAGACACGTGAAAAATGGGTTTGCTCAGAATGAGCACCCTGAAACAAGACCTAAATCACCCACGTGCCAAGGCAGCCTTTGAACTCAGAGACACAACAATAAACTCCTGCAGACTTGCCTTAAAAGACAGCTTCAAACCCAACAGCTCTGCCGTCTCATAAATGTGCTATATACATCTTTTGAGCAAAACCCACCGGTGAAAGGAGTGTTTATTGTGCTACAAAACCCGAGGCTCTCTGCGGGGACTGCATCAAAGAGCTGCTCTTTCTGCCCTGTGATGCATTTCGCTCTCACGAGTAAGGGATGCGAGGATGAGATGGAGTATACATGGGGAGAAAGCATAATCACGTGCCTGCAGCCCAGCATCTGACGGTGACAAATGCTTCCCACTGCTCTCATTCATCCACCACGATGTCTCTGCCACGTGCCGAAGCCCACTAATTCATGAAAAGCACCCTAGGTGCCACAACCCCTGAACCAGCAGAGAGCCATTCATTGAAGGGGAATGCTGGAATGCTACCCTCAGCCAGCCTTCTGCTGGCACACAGACTCGCTGCCATCATTCACACGTATATTTTTGTACGAGTTAGACTTGCAGCTCATATTTTCGAAGCATTTGTGTCAGTCTGTGGGTTCCTTTGCTCCAAGTTAAATATATAATGGCATGGAAAAGATTGGCATTGTCACCAGCAGCATCTCTTTACTCTACAGTGGGGATGAGCTGAGAATGAATTCCATTTTAATCAAGTCATACCTATCTTGCATGCAAATATCAGCCCCTCATTTGCCAGGACTGAAGCAGATTTGGGTTGGGTTTTTGGAGTCCTGAGTGCTGCTTGATCTCATAGTGTGGGAAATGAGCTCTGTGTCTTCTGTGAAGCCAATCTTTGACCCGCAGGCTGTATTTCTGCTAAGGAAATGTCTATAGGAGAAAGCAAGCACATCCTGCTAGTGCTCTGAGCTTGAGCCTGAGCTTGGAGCTGCACGGGTTCACTGCTTCATTCAATATCCTTCAAGACACAGCAGAGCCAAAGGACTCATACTTGGTGCCAGGCTGCCTATGGCCACTCTTGGTTTCGATTCACAACAAAACACATCCGCTGGCTTCTCTGGAGCACAGACAACGCAAGACTCCTTCTGCCTGCACAGCACCATGGGCGTATAGCCTGGTCAGCACTGCCCAGCTCTTAAACAGCTGCAGTGGGTATATGTGGAGATGGGGGGATAGCAGGGTTGAGCTCATGATGCTGGACTGTATATGCACTTTTCTATGCATCCCTGGGCTACTCAGTGCCTACAGCTCCTTTCAAATCCTCGCCTGAAAAGCTGGGATGAAGCACTGGGTTTTCTGAAGTGCAAGATCCCTTTCTAAACGGCCCTCACAGGTTTGCCCTGCAAGGGTGGCGAGGCCCACACGAGTGCCAGAGAGGGTGAGATGTTGACTAATGCGATGCAATATCAGCTGCAGTGGCTTTTGCTTCTAACTAGAGAATCTCTAAAAGCGAAGTGACAGCAATCAGCTCGTCACAGCCCGTCACAGCCCTCACAGCCCTCCTCCTCTCCTGCGCTGTCACTGCGCCCGCTGAATCACTCTGCAAAGGCAGCCTCATTTCAGCTGGGGCCACAGGCTGTCAGTCACTCCTGACAACACGCGTTTGGCGCCGCTTTTCCCGCAGAGCCGTAGCAGATCGCTCTTCATCTGGTGGTGGAAGGAAGCGGCTCCATCTGCGTGCAGCTTGGCTCTTGCAGGCTCCATCCTTAAACGTAGCATTGTTCTGAGTCACTGGCTGCCTCTGTCTTGATGGGGTGATCTGATGCAGGCAGTTCATAACAGGACTGTGGAGAACTGAGCTCCTATGTCTGTGAAAGCACGAATGTTCTCTAAGATGGTGACATTCACAGCTCACCAAAAGAAAGGATTTGTTTTGTGTGCAGTCGTTGAGCTGCCAAGGAGCTTTTTATATTCCAGCGATTCAGGTTTGGCTGTGAAGGGGATGATTAAGGACAGGCAGAAGATGCCTTTTCCTTGCCCATCCATTATATCTGCTTTCCCCCTTTCCTCTCTGTCTGCAGCAGGTGAAGGAGCAGTAGAGGTTAGCAACTGCTGGACTGATGTACACAGCTCATTTCTCTTTGCAGTGGGAGGGGGGAAAAAGAAGCCTTATAAAGCCAGAGCCTTTGCAGAACAATGAAAAGAGGACTCTGTGCTGATGGATAACACTTGTGCCATTAAATCACACACACTCACGGCACCAAAGAGCACGGCACAGCTCATTTTTATCTGCAGTGCCACTCTCCTAATGGGTTCTGTCACCAAACCTAAACACAACGAATCTGTGAAGCCAAGCCTCGGGTTTCAGGGATGCAGAGTTCTGCCAGGTGGATCAGAAAAGTAGGTCAGTGGGTCATTAATGCAAGCCTGGCGGGAAATGAACCCAACCCACTGGAAAGGAAGGGGTTTGGCACATCCGTCTGTCTGACGGATCTTCTTCTCCAAGCAGGCGCTGCAGTTCAAGCACTCTGCAAGCCGAGACGCAGACCCGGGGGCTTCTTCGAGACTGATGTGCTGCCATCCTCTCATACTGTGCGGGCCTCACAAATCCCACCACACAGGCCGTGGGCTTTTCACCCTCAACAGCAGCCTACGTTACAATGTCTGTGTGCCCGAGTGTACCACCGACCACCTGCAGAGACCCACACGGCCTTATTTCTGTTACTGACCTGGTCACCGCACCCTTAAGGTGCTGGACAGGCTGCCGTGTCCCCCTGAAAGCCCACAGGACTGTTTAGCATTGATTTTCTTGGGAGACCTGATAAATGCAGTCTGGGGCTTTCCACCTGCATCCTTGAACCTTCAGCTGCTTTGCAGCTTTCTCCTTATACAGGGCGAGGGCATGTGGAGTGATGGAAGAACAAGTCCTGTTCCTCTGGGCACAGCACAGAGGCGATGCCACCCTGAGCAACCTGGTGCCTCACAGGAACCGGTGGGGGCATCTCCCCCTCTGCAGCCCTGCCTTGGTGGGTCGCCTTTGCTGTCGCACCTGCCTCACGCGGGCCACCCCAGCAGAAAGCCTTTGCCTTCTGAATGGTTTCCTTAGTTGACCTCTTCTGTTGCAGACCTGGTAATGAGTTTGTGGCATCTTTAAAGACTGAAGTCAAGCAAATCCGTGGGTTTCACATGTTTGTTCTCATCTGACCAAGGAAGGAAGAGCCTGGGTTATTTTTCCACTGTTACCTGAGTCGGAGTCTCTTTGCACTGGTTCAGGTGGGTACAAACAAAAGCAGCAGAGTCGTGGATCTCCCTCCCTGAAAGGCCCCTTCTGGCAAATACTGAGCCAACGGTTAAAACATCTGCTGCAGCCTGGAAATGCTAGCTCTAGAGAGCATCCGACAACGGCGGCTGTCCTCCGGGGGGTAGAGGCATGACAAACACCCGCGAACGCGCACAAGAAACGCAAGGGCTCGTGTTCTCCTTGAGATGTCTCATTTCATGGCACTCTTTGACCGCTCTTTTGCTGGCATTACATCTCTTCTGGGCAACCTGGAAAGTCTGACTGTGACCGTGGTACAAAGACAAGAGCCTGCCTGGCTTAGTTCAGGCTCTAGCGTTGCAGAGTACCCCCACACAAGGAGCCGTGCTCAGTAACCGAGGTGAGTCTGTATTATTTTTGCAAAACTAAAGGGTAAGCGGAATCAACGGGGATTTCTACCTAGAGGCATGGATTACAGGCATTTCTTCTGGATTTTTAAGTTTGAAATGCCAGACAAAGCATCTCTCATCTGTTAGATGATGCCCTCCTGAAGTCAAGACAGACCACATCCCCTGCTCTGCCATCATCTGTCCACCTGGTTCTGCCCTCACAAAAGGCTCTCAGGTTGGTCAAGCGTGACTTCCCCGTGGTGAAGCCCTGCTGACTGTCCCTACTGACCCTCTTGTCTCTGCTGTGCCTAGAGACAGCACCCAGGACAAGCTGTTCCATCCCCTTTCCTGGATGGAGGTGAGGCTGACCGGTCTATAGTTACCTGGGTCCTCCTTCTCACCCTTCTTGAAGATTGCAGTGACATTTGCTGACCTCCAGTCCCTGGGAACCTCTCCTGATCCCCAGGACTGAGAAAAGATGACAGAGAGTGGCTGAGCAATGACTTCCGCCGTCTCCCTTAGCCTGCGCAGTGCATCCCACCAGGGCCCATGGATTTATGCACATGCAGTTTGCTCAGCACATCCGTAACCCAGTGCTCCAATGATGTAGACCTTAACCAGAGCTTTAAACAGAAAACATTGCATCTGTATGAGAGTGGACGTTACCTCTGACCACAGAACACAGAGATTCAGCCCTCTAGCAAACCTTGCTTTGTTTTTAGTTCACTGAGTAACTCCCTCTGTTTACAACTTGATGCTCAAGTTTTAGAGGCTGCCTTCAGAAGTCTGGCACTGCACACGCACTGCTGGGTTCTTCTAACGTCATTGACACTACTCCAGTATTTGATAACAAATCTCGACCTTGCTGAGGCTGCCGTATTTACCATTTTAGTTTAAACAACTGCTGCTCCAAAGAGAAACACAGGACTTGATATCAATCCTGATAGCCAGACTTTTGATAAAAATATAAACAGACTTTAGGCAGTAGAGCAAGGGATTGACTCTACCACCACCAAAGCCATTCACAGTACCTCTGTCGCCATGAACGTCAGCTTACTGTATGCAGGAATCACTTGACAGCATCGTTTTGTTCATTGCCTTCTATCAGTCAAAAGCTTTTCAGACGCAGTCTGCTGATGAAGAGACAAACTACCGGTGCAGTCTAATGTCTCCTCAGGCCCTGTGTTTAGGTCCTTGTGGAAATGGGATGAAATGAAGCAGACGCTGAGGGGTTTGCTAAATACAGAGTCCTAAGAGGGCTGCCCACCAATGCAAAGAGATGAAGGATCGCTTCAGAAAGTCCAAGCACTTATTTAACATCAACGGTAACACGTAAATAGAGGCTGGAGGAGCAGCCTGACAAACACTAGGGTTTCATCTTAACTGCTGGCTGACAACGCGCAGTGCAGTTGGACAAATTCTTTTCACTGGGGTGCTGCTACAGAAGGTTCAGACCCCAGCTGTAGGGGTCATCCTCCACTGAATGTGGCAATCTACTCTTCTAGTGCCGTGCTTAGGCAGGAAGGGCTGTGAGGGGTCTTCCCAGCAGCCAAGCTTCAGGTTGGCATCCCGCCCCAGGTATCCACCTGGGCAACACCTCCTCTATTGCTTCTCATGTGAGGATTCCTGAGGAGGGATCCTCCTAGGGCGCAAACAGCCCAGGTCCTGACGGAACCACAAGTGATTTAGACCAGCTGTCCGCTACGGGCAGGTGTTCTGCAGGGAGCCAGCGAGTGTGGCTTACACAGGGCAACCACCTTTGAAATGGCTTTCTAAACCATGCGCTTCGGCATGTAGAAGCCTGGGAGTCTGAAACCAAAGCTTTTGCATACTTGGCATTCGTTTGTAAGTTGGCAGTGACAGCTTTCATGCTCCAGAAAATACTTTTTATCTCAGGAAAGTTGAAAATAGCTCTGTGTGCTACTGGTGCCTCTCGCCGCAGCGGCTTTTCATCCGTGACCCACTTTGGTTTGTGCGCCGCGTACCTAATCAGCAGTAGTGACTTGGGAAAGGGCAGCGCTAGAGCAGCCGAAAGAATGCTTCAAGAGGTTGTCTGTGGAAACATCAAACAGAATGGTTTTCACTGGGCTGAATAAAATGATCTGATTAGAGTGACCGTAGGTTTGCGGCTCGAACAATGCTAGGCTGATGGTCAAGGCTTCTGGCACAAAGTGGCTGTCACAGCGTGGGCCGGTGGTCATGCTGTGAAAGCACGGTGGTGGTGCTGTCAGGCACCACAGGAGGGTTGTGCAGCGATGCCGCGTACCTGTGAGCACCTCTGGCAGAGCAGCGTGAGAGCTGGACATTGCTGATGTGCCCCCGTGGCAAACGGGGACCTGTGAGAGTCTGCACGCTGCAGCCTTTGGGTGGGGGGCAAATTTGGAGGAAGCAAGGGCCATGGTTGAGTAGGTAGGAGAAGGAACTGGGGTTCAAAGCTCCGTCCCTTCTTGCTTTTCACTTGCCAGTCACTCATCAGCGTGCCCCAAGCCCCACCTAAATTCACCCATCTGCTCCTGTGCAGATCGGCTTTACGCTCCATCACCTACCAGCTGGGATCCGCGGCTGCGTGACACCCACCTCCTTCTTTTCTCGGCAGTGGAGCCCATGCACAGGTTCTGCTTTCCTAGACCTCATTAGGTCACTACTTTTGCAAGCTCCCAGCCCACAAGATGCTCCCCCCCTCCCTCACGGAGGACAAAGGTCTCTAGCATCTCTCTTCTCCTGCCTGACCTGTCCTCCAGATGATGTTCAGTTTCACTGCAGAAATCTAGGTTACATGAAAAAGCTCATTTTTTACTTTATTTTTATTATTATTACTGCTATTATTACTATTACTATCATTCTTCTTGTCTTTTCAGAGTGGAGTGATTTGATTTTGCTGGAGTATAAAAGCCCCTCTTTTTCCCTCTGGGTGACTGGACCTTGTGATAGATTGCAAGCGTGATTCCTGTAGCTGTTCTCAGGTGAGCCGAGCTGACTCTTGGCAGCAGGAGCATCCCTCGTGAGACCCCGTGGAAGAAAAGGGTTGCATCCAGCAAAGCCCAGCCAGCAGGCTCCATTCCAAAAGTCAGTGCAAGCCCCAGAATGGCATCGTTCTCCCCTCTGTTGGAAGTAGGAACGATCTTTTCACAGCAGGCCCCCTGGAATTGTCTCTTGCTTCTTTGTTCAGGCAGCACAACCAGGACCCGGGCAGATTTCATGAAAAGCACAAAATGCCTCCCTCAAGGAGCAGTAAATAAGGAGGCCAAACACCAGGCAGCTGCGTGCAGAGGTGAGCTGCAGGGGGATGTGGCTGGCAGGCAAGAAGACACCAAAGGGAGCTATGGCTTCCTCTGTCTCCAGCCCTGCCTTCGGAAAAAGCTCCTCCCTCGAGGCACAGCTCAAGGCAGATGCTGACCTGGGGGGTTTAATGAGCAATTGATCAGCAAGTCCAGACCTGAGAATCAGCTCAGTTCCATGCTAGTGCTGAGTGGCATGATCTAGGTGCCAGGTGTTAGGGCTACTTGGTTGGTTTTAGGTTGGACTGGATGATCTTTGAGGTCTTCTCCAGCCTCATCATTGCTGTGATGCTGTGATAATAGCTATAAACGGGTCCTAAGGACAAGCAAAAGCGGTGAAGGCCATGAGAAGCCCAGAAGAACGTTTAACTTTCCTCACACTGTGTCTTCTGGTTCAAAGGAGCATTGAGATGCTGACACTCTCAGAGTAGCTGTGAGGCCCCTTTATAATCGTGACAGGATCTGAAGGGCTGTTTGCTTAAGTGGAAACCATACTCAGTGCTTTAAGTAGGTCAGGTTCAAAGCCTAGTCAGTACTGGAGAAATCCCTGCGAGTTAAGGAGGCGATGCGAGGAATTAGCATGTGAGCACGCTGGAGCGGTCCCTCCCAAAGCACTGTGCATGGGGGAAATGAGGACAGTACACAAGGAGTCAGTAGCTGTGTCCCAAATACCCAACTCCTTCTCCCATTTTCCATAGGAAAAAAAAGGTTAAGAAACTCTTTTTCTGAACTCTAACTGGACCGATCTTTTCTCTGCCTTGGGAGCTGGGAGCTTTGACTTCCTGTCATAGCTTCACCAGAGAGTCAAGGTCTGAAAGTGAGCTGTGTTCAGTCGAACTCCCAGGGTTTGCTGTGCATCCGAAGTACAGGCACAGGCACAGTAAGTGCCTACCCACCGTTACATCTCACAATGGCTGTGACTTGAGAACGCGGGACTTCAGACGTATGCACCTTAAAAGAGGGCTACAGCTGAGAGGAGAGGCCTTTCAAACCAGTAACTACAGCTACAACTCTATTTACAAAACGCTGAAGCCAAAGAATCATCCACATCCAAGTGGTGAGGGGATGGCAGGGCTGGGAATGAGGGGGAGAGGAAGGACAGCAGATACCAGCTCGGGACAATGACATTTAGGCATGGTTCCCCCGGTGTGGCTTGCAAACCAGTGGACTTCCAGAGCTCAGAGCAGATGCTGCGAGGCATTTTTTGGCAGACAGCCTCTGGGTGAGCTACACTGGTGTTTCAGTTCAGATTGGGAGTGTGGTTTAGGAGGCACTGTCCTGCTTGTCCCCAGTGACAGCACTAGGTTTCATGGCAGAGCAGCTCCTGGTGCCCTTTGCTGGCGAGGTCAAGCTGGGAAGGCATTCCAGGTGGGAATCCAAAGTGCTACAGCCGCAGTTCACATCTGACAAGCTTGCAGGACTGACCAGGTCTAGTCCGAGATAAAACGCCTGCGGCGTAGAGACGTAACCCTCAAGGCTGACAGGTATGCTGGGCAGAGCTGTGTCTGCGGGCTGGCTCTGCCTTCTACCGTAGGGGCAGCTTTTGTCTCTGAGGAGAAGCCGAAGGAGCACCTGTCTAAAGCAATTGAGAGCCCTACCTAAAAGTAGATGGTGCAAACATCCCTCAGTGCAACTTTCATGTGCAGCTGCTCAAGAGCCAGCACCATCCCTGTGATGCTGCCAAAGCACTCTAAGAGGACATGCTGCTGCAGGAGCATGCCCTGGTGTGCAGATGGAGAGTGCACAGGAGCTCTGCTGCGTTGAGGAGGTGCATCAGGAGCCATGCTTTCACACCTTGGCCACCGCCGAACGTGGCTCTGATGCTCAGGCACCCCCACCAGCTGTCCCTAAGACAGTCTGCAGCCCAGCGCCGAGAGTATTCCCGTGATGCATTCAGATGGATGCGCTTGCGAAGGCAATAGCCAAGTGCCTCGGTCAGAAGGGGTTCTGAAGCAGGCTTGTGATTCTCAGACTGGCTGTTGGAGCGGGAGATGGAGAGGAAGCCGAACAGCCGGTGGAGGTAGCACAGCTACTTCCAGAGTGCTTTTTTGCAAAACCACAGTAGTTTTGGGTACTACAAGTCTAAGCAGGAAAAGTCCTCGTGGTGTGAGTGAGGCCAGAATCCTTAGGAGTCTAACCCAGAGCTTCATCAGCCATCCAACCAGTCACCAACCCAGAGCTTCATCAGGGTTTCATCCAAGTTAACCCGTGAACTGAGCACTGAACACAGCCTGCAGTGGAATTCTGCAGTTGTGGGAGCAGAGAGTGGGAGCAGTGACTGTAGAAGTCAGTTAGTATGTCTTTACTTCAGATCTTCTTTATCTCTTTCTTAGAAGAACACCGTAGGGCTCAGCTACACATTTCTGTGCTCCTTTGTAGTGCTAGCTGTGACAACCACCTCAGACCTGAGTTCAGCCAGGAAAACGAACCATCCAGACTGGGAGCAGCAGTTCCAGGCTAACCCCCTTGGTCACGTTTCTGAAAACACTTGGGATGGGAGACACACCGAGTAGTGTTGTGTTCAGCTGAACACTTGCAGCTCTAAGGAGAGACCAGTGCAAACATGGTCTTAGTCATAAGTGACTGCATGGTCATGTCATAGTGCAAACATACCTCTAACTGTAGAGCCATGAGGATGTTGTCAGTGCCACGGCACAAACAGCGGGTCAGAGCAGCCTTTCTGTAAGCTGGAGACTCATTTCCCTCTTTCAGAAGAAAAGCAGAGTCCTAGAGCGTTAAATAATGGCCCTGTCTTGGAAAGCTCTCTGTAGTTTTCTCCACGCTAACACAGGCAATCTCTGCCGAAGAAGTGAGCGCTAAGAAGTCACCTGAGCTGCCTCATGCTGACTTTCTTCTAGGACCAAATAGAAAGCAGAGGCTGGTTGTGAGGATGCTATTGCTCCACCTTCACCGCTAGCAAAGGGAAAACTGAAAGGTACTGGAAAAATAAACAGCTTGCCTGTGTTGGAGTTGTCTTATATTGAAAATACCCCCCTGTGTGAATTCCTCTGTGAAAAGAAAGCAAGAAGGACCGAGGTTGCAATCCTCTCTGCTGAACTGTGAAGAGCAGGGCTTTCCAGAAGAGAAGCACCGAGGTGAGCAGCAGAACGAGGAGGTTTACATCAAGGGCAATACATAACGACAGGGAAACCCAAAGCCTCCTTCCATCTAGCACAGCTCAATTACTCGAAGGGTTCATACTGGACCTTCATTTGTTTAATCTCCTTCCTTTGACAAGGACTTACTGCACTTCGAAAGACTGGCAGGGTACTGTGCTCGTCCTACAGTGACTCTGTGTCCAGTGGTCACATGAAGAGCTCCCCATGCTGCTATATCACAGAGAAACCCACTGGGAAAGGGTACACTGTTAGATGTGATCCTCCACGGCCTCAGAACAGACCCTACCTGAATGTTTTGAGTGAAACAAGCAGAATGGATCACACTGACCTTGCAGAGACCCCCTCTATCCCAGCCTTGAATTCTCAAGGCAACGATGTCACCTTCTGAGCTTGAATAGCACCATAGCTGAAAAAATACACCCTCTGCTATCCCTCTGTCTGTCAGGGAATAAACTAATAGGTGCTCCAGGCGGTTCCACTGGGGAGAAAAAACGGGGAAACGATGATAGAAATAAAGGATCTGTTCAGAACTCTGCCTTTTGGATTAGGGCCCTGCAGCGCAAGAGGTGTTGGGATTCTGTGCCCATGCAATGCAGGCTGTCCTTCAGAAGCAGAGCATCGAGAAGGGATATGCCAGCTCAACAGTAAGCAGATTGCTCTGTCACGGCTGTGCCCCCAGCCGTGAGGATTTTCCCTGCGGCGGCAGGAAGAGTGAGAAGCAGGATGAGGTCAGACTGCTGGGAGTCCTCAGCCTCCCCTGAGCTTCTGCTTGACCCTGTCCCGCACCCTGCTTGCAAGCGAAGCAGCTCCACGGCGATTGCTCCCAGACTGCTGACCAAGAGGAAGATGTTTCTGTGGCCGTGTAAGAGTTCGGCCCTTTGAAATCCCAGATTTCACAGGGTACGGTGCCTTGGCTCTGTGGCCATTTTTGGAGTTGCAGTTGTAAGGAGCCCTCCGAGGTTGCTGGATTTGAGACAGCAGTTCAGTGCTCGGTTGTTCAAGCCCAGTATGAGCACGGCTCTGTGTGTGCATCACATAACCTTTGCCTGACTCTCACACTCAAGGCAACCGGAGCCCCAGAGATGCGGGTGAGGCCCCAGAATAAAGCAGCACTGGTGACAAAGCAGGGCCCTGCTTTCCTTGGCGACCACACGAGACTGTTAAACACCTTCTCTGCCAAGAAAGTCGTGTCCAGCCTTTTCAGCCAGCTGCTATTCAGTAGAGGATGCCTGCATGTGGCACCTCGCTGCTGCCCACCACGAAGAGGGGCAAGAAGGTGCAGGGCAGTCGTTCTATCCTCATGCAGATGAAGGATGGAAGAAAAAGGCTGCAGAGACCAGACTGCTGCTGCTGCCCTGGCTTGATGTCAGGTCACCTGCAGGCCACTTGGGAAGACATATAGGAAGATGTGTGAGGACGTTCCTGTCCTCATGACTGCCCAGGGCTTTACACTGCCCTCAGAGGTCCCTTCAGCCCTTTATAGGCTGAAGATAGGGAAATCCCCATGGTCTTCTGCTTTTTAGCTGCTGATCTGCTTCTGTATTCTGTCTTGGGCTACAGTCAAGACAAAGCCCAGTCTGCTGGTCGTCACAGTTTAAGATCAAGAGCACAAGAAAACAAGAGTGGTCAGGGATGCAGAGAAGAGGGGATGCTGGCAGGGAGTGGGAAGGAGATCTGACTGCAGCGTGGGCAAAAGCCAACAGGAGGAGCGCAGCGGTCTGCTGCTGTGCAGACCTCTGAAGATGCCGTGTCTTGCAGAGCCTGCAAGGAGAAGAGCTTGTTTCACAGCTGTGAAACCCCACGGGCCCTTTCTGCATGGAAAGATCAGTTCATCTCCTGGCTGCAGAACAGGAACTGCTTTCAGAGAGACATCCAGGCACCTCCCAGTGTCAGGGGTCATTGTGTCGTGTTCACCTGAGCGCAAAACTCTCTGGAAGCAGAGAAAAGGAACCCAAAGCAAAGTTCCAGCTGCATTTTATTCTGTACCTGCAAGCAAAGCATTGCAAGCAAGGTGAAGATGTGCAGAAAGCTCCTCTCGCTATCGACAGGGGAAGCCTCTGAGGTGATTCAGGTGCTTCGTACCCTTCAGTTAACTCAAGCAGGGAAAGTTAACAATAAACTTGCAGCTTGGAGAGGCTAAGAGTGTCAAACTCCACAGAAAATAGGAAGATGTGTGCATCAACACGGCAGGGCATACAGGGAGTTGCTGTTCCCATTGCAGTGCTTGTTCTAGCCAGGGAAGAAGAGACACGAGTGTTTCTTGGAATGGTGAAATGGAGAAATGCATTCCTAATGCAATGGCCTCGATCAGTGATTTCCTAAAGATGTCCAGGGAGCACAGAGCATGCTGGTAAAACCGTCTGAGATACCAGAGGGGCCAGTGCCACTCTGGTTCCTCTGGGCTAGCAGTGAGAGCCAAGCTGGATCTCCTGAGGCTGCGGCTGCACTGCTGCGCAGCAGCACGGTGCAGGCTGGAGCATGATTTTGCACACCAACTGTTCCATAACTGCCCGGGACTGACCTGAGGCTGACGGGTCGACAGTTACCTGGGTCATCCTTCCGATCCTTCTTGTGTAGGGGGTCACATTCACCAACTTCCAGTCATCCGGGACCTCCCCCGTGATCCACGACCTGTGATAAATTATGGAGAGCGGTTCAGCGAGCTCATCCGCCAGCTCTCTCATCACTCTGGGGTGAATCCCGTCCGGTCCCATGGACCTGTGGGGATCCAAATGGACCAGCAGGTCTGTAACTAGTACCTCTTGGGTAACAGGGGACCTGTACTGTGCCCTATCCCCATCTGCCAGCTTAGGTAGGCAGTCACCCTGGACCTTATGTTTAGAAAAATAGAGATTTGGAGGTGTAAGGCGAGGGCCTTGTGCACACCCACAGGAGATCCAGTGCGCCCTCAAAACCAGAAGCCTAGGATTGCTTTTCTCCTGTCTGGGGCAAGCACATAATTATTCTAAGAGATTTTATTTGCTCCCTTGAGGTACTTTCACTAACAGAGAGCAGAGTCCGGAAGACTTGTGCTGATGCTTGTTCACTGTGTGCTGATGTGCCTGGCGTATGGTCCAACAACTTGACGGCCTGAGTTCAGGCGGTCTGTAGTTGGGGCGTGTTTGGACGTGAGCTCTGTGGTCTGCATGACAGCAGCCCAGGCGACTGGTGGAACAGAGGTAAGGGAAAAGCACCGAGCAAAACCGGCTGGACTTAAACACAGAACCAGATTCTCTGCAGTAGAATTAGAGGATGCTGCCAGAAAAATACTCACCACCACAAGCTGGTGCTCTGCTTAACAGAAAGCTGAGGATCAGAGCGCCTGCGGTGTCAGAGATCAGTTCCAGAGGAGCCGGCACACGTAAGCAGTGCAAAGAAACAGGTAAGACTAATGAAGGGAAATGATGACCTGGGGTTAAAGGAAGGGGGATGAGATCCCAGGAGCAACAGGGGAGGGAAACTAATGCCTGCAAAGCATTTCTTTGGAGAAGCTGTCCTTGCTCCTGAAACACTGAACAAGGGACAAGGCTTCTCCTGCAGGGGAATTCTTCAGGGGTGATGAGTCTGCTCCTCTACCCAAAGGTTCACAAGAGCCCTTTTGGGGCAGGGCAATGACTGACTTCAGCCCCTGGTGACTGGGGAGAGACCCAAAGATTCACATGGCTACTGAAACCACCTCAGAGGCTAATCAAAAGCTATCACTGAGCCTGGCAAGTAGCCAGTGTCGGAGAGCTTGGCAGGAGGTGCCACACAGCAGCTATCCCACCAGGTGATGGGAACTCTGGAGGGCACACATTTGGACATGAGAAAGGAAGGGTATGAGATGCCCAGGACATGCACCCACCATGACCCCCTCCAGCAGCAGTGGGACCGGCTGGTTCCCATGTGGCTCAGGGCAGGACTGTGTGGCCAGGGCCTGTTCTACCTCCAGCCAGGAGCAAGGCAGCTGGGGAGCACTGGGAAAGCCCCAGGCATTAAGCACTTCAATGGCGACAGAGGCCAGCAAGGCTCCAGCTCAGAAGAGCCCATGGCTGGGCAGAGCAGGGCTTTGTGTTTCTTGGAATGCTGACAGTCCTGGGGGGCTGGCACTGGGGCTGTGGGCAGAGTAAAGTGAGCGCTGGGGAGCTGGGCAGGACCAGGAAGGGCTGGTGGTGCCCACAGGACTTGGCAAAGCATGATGTGAGAATTGTCTTCATGGAGAACCTAAATGCCTCTCCCTCCCAGGTAACGCCGTGTTCCCGTGTGACACTGCGCTGGAGGCCCTGCATCCAGATGGGGTCTTGCTTTTACCTGGCATGGGGGCAGAAAGGAAAGGAGGAGAAGCCCCAGGCGCTTGGTCCCTCTTCTCCTCAGGACCAGTGTCGTGAGCGCCACCGTTGCAGGTGTTACTGGAAGAAGTCAGACCCTTAGGATCATTGCAGCAGCATCCTTTTCTTGGGGGTTCCCAATGCGGTGAGACACCAAGGACGAGTCAAACAGCCAAGCACGAACTGCTTTGTTTCTCCCACTTTCTATTACTAAAAGAGCATGAGAAACACTGGAGGGCACTTTGTGGAGAGCATCTACCATCCGCTATGACAAGTAGGTTAATTGGAGTGAAGGAAAATGTGACCCTCGACTACAACGGCCCCTTCAGGGCATTGAGTTCAGTGTCGCTGTTATTGTGCTCTGTAGCGTCGCCAGGCAAAACACAGTGACAGACTCTTCTCAGCATAGGGGCTGCTCGTAGCCAGCGGAGCGGCACGGAGTGACTTGGATTCAACTGGACTAAATCTTGCCCCAAGAAATCTTCCCGTAGAAAATCCTGTAGCACTCACAAATATTTTAGGAGTGACAATGCTGGGTGTCCGGCTCGGGGGAAAAGCAAGCAGGCTACGAGGGAGCGATGTGATACGCATCTTGCAGGCAGGAGGCTCCGCATGCCGCCTGCCAGTCACGGTGCTGGCTGTGTGATAAGAGGAATCCACCTGGGGACTCTGTCAGAATGTCGATGGGCAGACGAGTCACTTCTTTCCAAGGAGGGAGCAGGTATGGCAAGAAAATGTGTGCAAATTAATGTTAAAGAATGGTGATTTTTAGTCTCATTCCCTTGTTCCGCTCTGTTGAGTGCAAGGCAGTCTCTATGGAAATGCAGGCGCACAAGCTGGAGCTACGCACGTTCAGACGCGAGCTGACCTCATTACAGCTCACCGGTAAACACTGCGACCCACACGGGCAGATCTGTTCTCACGAAGTGGCCCTTCAGTTTCCATGGGAGGTCTCCATTGAATCAGACTTTGAGGACAGAGACAGGCTGTACCCAGAGCACTCGGATTCTCTGCATGCCCGGCTGAGGAGCACGGGAGAGAGCAGCCAGCCTGCGGCAGAGTCTGCTCCTGTCTGATGTTCCTGAAGGTGGGCGCTTACGTCCATCCTCCCACTCTCCTGCAGCACCAACCAGAGGAAGTCTTTACAGGCAGAGGAGGGTGGATGGTGGGTTTCCCCTGCTGTTGTCCCAAGACCTGAGCAAGAACCACTTGGTCTTGGGTGTTCTTGGCTGCATATTGAAGAACACCAGGATCTAGGTCCCGGATCTGGCAGGAGCTCCTGCCTAGAAGAGCCCTCCTGAGGCAAAGGGTCTGGGCACGGGCACGGCTGTGGAAGGAAATGCCACGTGTGAAGGGGTAACACTCCAAGGAAAAGCCCAAACTGCGAGCAGTGATAACAAGGCAGTGTTAACAAGAGGAAGAGAGAAAAGCGTGGTGTGAGGGAATCCTGAAATCAGCTGGGTAGCAGCCAGAGCTGTGTGTGCTAGCAGTGTTACCTGCTGTAGTAACCCTCACGTGAAACAGCAGAGGGAAAGCTTACTCACCTTTGCACAGCAAGTGCCAGGGGAAAAGACAGAAAGGCATTGCCTCTGCAAAAGGTGTTCTCAAGGTCATCTGGGGACAGGACAAGGGGCACTGGCTGCCAGCTGGAGCAGAGGAGGTTCCCTATCAATAACAGCAGGACCTTCTTCCCAGGGAGGGTCCCAGAGCACTGGAAGAGGCTGCCCAGGGGGGTTGTGGAGTCTCCTTCTCTGGAGACGTTCCAGACCTGCCTGGCTGTGTTCCTGTGCCACTGGGTCTGGGTGACCCTGCTGTGGCAGAGGGATTGGACTGGATGATCTTTCCAGGTCCCTTCAGATCCCTAGTGAGCCTGTGATTCCATAAGAGGTGGCTGTTCAATGAGATACCAGTACTTTTCACACCATGGTCCAGGCTGGGCCGTGTCCTGGTATTTTACATTCTTATTGGGCATCCGTGGAGCCCATGAACCCTTTGCTGAAGGCTGCGGGTGCAGGAAAACATGCACAAAGGCACCGAGGCACCTGGGCACTTAACACCTCCGGGACTCTTACCAGAGACCTCTGCCTTACGCCCAGCTAGACCTTAGGGTAGCAGACCAGTGGCGGCTGGGTCGGACACCCCCTCAGCAGACAGTGAGTTTGAAGGCAGTCTGACAAACTGTTCCTGTTGGTGACCTGCCCTGCCCTGCTGCGGCTCTTTGTGACTTCTTTACCAGTCACCCCAGGGGTGCCACCTCAGCTCTACTGGTGGTCACTCGCCCTCTACATGACTGGTCTAGTGAATGGTCCCTTTGCTTCACTAAAAAGATGCCAGCGCTCTCTTGAGTGGGAGAGAGCTTTTAAACCTGGGGGCTGGTGACGTAAGAGGAATGGCTCAACCACAAGAGCTTCTTTGGCAACCAGAGTGAAACGATGACTCCAGTCGGACTCCAGTCGGACTGTCTGTCTGGGATCCTACTTGTCGTGAGGCTACCAGTGAACTGGTCTTGACCCAGGGTGTGCATTTGCCTCAGCACTGGCCTGCAGATACCCTCTGGGAGCTGTGCACAAGTGTTCCAAACAGCCCTTCCAATCCTCTGGCTTCTGCAGCCTGAGGAGCATTTACAAGAGCAGAGCTAAGTAAACTGACTTCTCGTGGTCCCTCAGGGGCAAAGGCTGCCGTTCCCAGGTAGGTCTGGAGTAACAGCCTTGTGCAGATGAAGAAATGCCTGGACCCACATTAGCCCTGTGGAATTCCAGCCAGGACGTGGGAAGAGCTTGTCCTGCGGGGGCTCGTGTTCAGACAACAGACATGAAATCATGTCTCCAGCGTGGAACGGTCAGCCAGCAGGGTAATGCTAAAGTCATCAAACCGTGCACCCTGCTGAGGAGCCATCACCGCCAGCGCCAGCCTAACGCAGGGGCTGGTGGCGTTTTCCCCCAGGCAGCCCAGTGTGGCTAGGAGAGAAGAGGCAGGGGAATAAAAGGCACTGATCTCTGCATGTCTGCGTGCCAGGCGGCAGGGCTCCCAAGCTGAGCCCAGCACACAGCTTTCTTTCCTCCCCACCTTTTATCGGGCACCCCCCTGCTGAGTGGCTTTAGGGATAAACCGCTGGTCCAGCCAGCATCACCCGGCAGAAACAGGAGGCAAGAGAGTTCTGCAAGCCGTCAGGTGGGTATTTTGGCTGAGCAGCCCCACCGGGATGCGATGGGATTTGTCTCCTCAGGCTGAGAAGAAAGCAGAACGCTCCGAGGAGATCCTCACAGGGTCTGAAACTGGATCAGAGCTCGTCTGCAGATTAGATGGCATTTACAACAGTGTTAATTCCATTTACTTAATTTAGATATTTATCAGTCAGACTCCGCTGGCACACTTTCTCCTGGCTCCTTTAAAGGTCAAATGAGCAGTGTGTGGAGTGGAGTCTGTAAGGCATACAAACGGTGTCAGCCTCCAACCATCCCGAGAGCAGTGCGGTGCGGCAAGACTCGCAGGGCTCTGGTGGACGGGAAGGTGCCTCCTCCTCGCTCAGCTGACACCAGAGTGCAGTGTCCGACCTCCACACTGGCTGCTCCTGCCCGTGGCAGAGCCCGTGGTGCGGTCACAGCACACTCACCTGCCCCCAGCACCAATCAGGCACTCCAGCTCTGGCCCCTCGAGCACCGCTTGTGTGGCTGCTTCCAGGCACAATGAGCTGGTGGTTGAGGGCGGCTTTGTTAGAGACTCCTCAGGAGTCACTGAGCTGGCACAGGACGCCTTCTGAAGCGTGGTGGAGTGGCAGTGCTGCAGCAGCAGAAGGGTGGCCAGCAGGGCGAGGGAGGTGATTCTCCCCCTCAACTCTGCTCTGGGGAGACCCCACCTGGAGTCCTTGTCCAGTTCTGGAGCCCTGATTACAAGAAGGCTGTGGATGTGCTGGAGCGAGTCCAGAGGAGGCCACGAGGATGATCAGAGGGCTGGAGCACCTCTCCTATGAGGCCAGGCTGAGAGAGTTGGGGCTGTTCAGGCTGGATAAGAGGAGGCTCCAGGGTGACCTTAGATACACTAAGGGTACAAAAAAGCTGGGGAGAGGCTTTTTAGGATCTCAGGGAGAGACAGGACTAGGGGGAATGGAGCAGAGCTGGAGATGGGGAGATTGAGACTGGATGTGAGGAGGAAGTTCTTCACCAGGAGAGTGGAGAGAGCCTGGAATGGGTTGCCCAGGGAGGTGGTTGGGGCCCCCTCCCTGGAGGTGTTTAAGGCCAGGCTGGATGAGGTTCTGGCCAGCCGGCTCTAGGGTGGGGTGTCCCTGCCCATGGCAGGGGGGGTGGGACTGGGTGATCCTGTGGTGCCTTCCAACCTGTAACTTCTTCCCAGTTGAGGTGATGGGGCGCTGCAAGGGGCTGCCTGGGGGGTTTGTGGAGATGTTTGAAACCTGCCTGGATCCAATTGGGGTGTCCTGCTGTGGCAGGGGGATTGGATGATCTTCCGAGGTCCTTTTTGATCCCTGTTGATTCTGTGATTCTGTGGTTCTAAGTGCAAAGCCCAGCATCTTCGGAGTAGCTGGAATGCTTTGCTGAAGTTGGGTTTAGCAGGCGGAGGACAAGGAGAGTAATGTACTGCTTTCATCCCTTAGCGGAGCCCACCAATCCTCTTACCCTGCCTCACGGGTTAGACTGTGCACACGCAGGTACTGTGTCATTCAGCGTGGCACTGCTACACCTTTTAGGAGTCCGTGGCGGAGTGTGTCTTGGGAAGAACACTGCCAGAAGCCAGCACACAGCCAAGTGAAACGCACCACTCTGAAAAGGGCAATTATAGTGAAACTGCGTGCGAGAGTTGCAGATGGATGCAATATGTAGTGGAATGACTAACAAGGAAACACAGTGGATGGCCTGCTAGCAGCACACGGGCCATATGGTACAGCAAAACTTGGGGAATCGTTCTCATCAGCGTGGCAGGTTTGCAACGCTGAGGTAAAAGAACACATAAGCTCTTCTGAAAACCCTACGGAGAATCTCACCCCGAGCTGGCAGATTTGTTCAAAGCTAGCCTGATGGGTTTGGATCCTGCAGCTCTGAATACAGGGAGAGTAAGGTAGGACAGAGGACTGCGGTGAAGGCACAAGTTGGCTCAGCTTGCTAAGTTCATGATCCCTGGATTCACTAATCCGGTGTCAGTGCTGATTACTCATTGCTCATGCTATTCTCACATTAGGCTTTACCTCTTCACACGTCGTGGTGATAATAAGTTGTATCTAATTGCACAGAATGCTTAATTACCCTACACGCTAGAAATAACCAGCCCTGATTCCTTCTTGGCAGCAGGAATGGCCCTCGCCGCAGCAAACTCGTGTGTGGTGAAATGTGCCAGTCACTGGAAACCAATGCTCAGACGATCTGCGCTGGTGGACACTGGGGAAGATGGGACGGGCTGTGGCAGAAGCAGTGGCACAGAATGGCTGGGGAAGGGAGGGAGGCTCAGCAATGGTTTCCTTTTGCATTACCCATCCCCAGGTAAAGGCAGTGTCATTACTGTCATTACACAGATTCTCAGAGCTAGTGGTCAATCTGGGCCCTCCGGCACAGGGCATCTGAAGGGACGCTTGGTTGCCAGTCTGATTGAGATGCCTCTACTTGGGCATTCAAGCTGATGACTTTCGGTCCTGACCGTATGTCTGACACAGCCCAAGTGCTGCTGTTTGATGGCAGGGCTCTCACGTTGGATCTGTAGCTCCTTGTCAAGGGCTGCTGCTAAAAGACAACCCCCTCATCCTTGTGATGGGCGCAGCAGTCGTCCCAGGCGTGGAGTCCTTGTTCAGTTTGTCACCTGTCTTTGACAGTGTCAGAGCCTCTGCTCTGAACTCTGAGGCCCTGAGATCACTGTGCTTGCCTTGTTTGATCCTGATTATCTTAAACAATTTGACGAGGTGCTGGGAAGGGGAAACATGACATTTATTATTCCACAGAAGGGAGGATTTCATGCTCCAGCATATTTTTGGCAGGATGCAGTCGGAGTCACATTTAAGGATGGAGCAGACAGCTCCTAAGCAATATGCTAACTTATTTCTTGCTGTCCAAACCGTAAGCTCTGTGACAGCTGCCTCGCTAATGAGAAAAGTGCAGCAATCAGTACTTACACGTAGTGGTTGGCAGCAGTCGCTCAGATTTCTGGTGAGCATAACTCTCTGATCTGTTTTTGTGGTCGTTTACATACAGTTCCTGAAGTTTGCAGAGTTAGTCATACCTATATTTAGAACTTTCATTAGTGGTGACTCAAGACAAGCATTAAAAATTAAAGGAGAAGGATATGGCTGCAGAGCTCAGTGGCGCTGAGAACACGTGGGCACCCTGAATTCCAGTCCGTGGCACCTTGCATTCGAATTGGAGTGAAGTGAAGCAGTCAACAGCGTCTCTGAAATAATTGCCAGAGCAGCCAAATGAATTGATAGAGTGGATTTCAGATTTGTTGTCACTGCTCTAAGTGCTTTCTGGCCCTGATTAAAAAGGAGCTGGGGTAGCTCAAGGCAAATGTGTTCCGCTCTTTAATTACAGAGCTGTGGTTTCACCTGAACAGGTATGAGGGGCAGATGGCACGCTGGTTTAAATCTTCATCAGAGAAGGGACAGGAAGCACAGCTGGGTTTTGGGAACTTCTTGAGGACATGCAGCACGCGTATGTATGCCAGTACTTACAGAGGCCTTGTAGAAAACATGGGGAGAGAGCTTTCTGGCAGAGCCTTTTGCAGTAGGGTACAGGGTAATGGGTTTAAAATAGAAGAGTCAATTTAGACTGGATCTAAGGGAGAATTTTCTCCAGTGAAGCACTGGAGGTGGTAGAGGCTTTACCCTGGAAACACTGCAGGTTAGGCTGGACTGGGCTCTGGATGAAGTGACCAAGTTGAAGAGGTTTCTGCTCACTGACTAGGGATTGGAGTAGATGACCTTTGTGAGCCCCTTCCAACCCAAATGGTTCTGGGATTCTGTTGTTCCGTGATTCTCCTCTGTTCTCAGTGCTCCTGACAGTGGCCTTTCCATGTTGGCATGGGAAGACTGAGAAGCTTCACGCTGACTGGGGCCTTTGCTACCCCAGTGCCAAGCAGCAGAGCCATGTCCCAATGTCCCAAGGCATGTGGGTCTCTGTGGTGACAGTAGAGAAACTACAGGCAGCATGGTACAGCCAGGCTCTGTGGGCCTGAGCCCTCGGTCATGGGAGGAAACCAAATGCCCCTTCCAGAAAGCTTCCTGCGCTCAGTTTTGCCTTCCCTTGCCTGGGCAGAAGCTCTCTGCTTCTCTGGTGAGACAGCCTCCCTACTGTTGAGCTGGCTCTCCTGTCAAGAGCACAAATGAAAGGACCACACATGGCTCAAGAAAAGGCTGCCAAGACCGCTCCTAGGTCTTCGTCACCCTTAGGTAGCCACACGGATCTTCTGTATTCTGTGATAGAGAGTGAGAGTTGTTACAGAAACAAAGGAACTCTGAAGAAAATTAAAAGTCACTGTGAATTAAAGACGGAAGGGGCAAAGAGAGGGTGGAAAGAGACCGTGACAAAGATGGTGGTTTTCACCCGTATTTTGAGAGCGTCAGGGGTAAGCGGTGGTCAGCATGAGGATTACGTGACCTTTGCCCAGTTCTGATCTCGTCTTCTTCCCATCGCTGCCCTTTGATTCCCCCTCTGAGGGCGAAAATGCAAATTTTCAGCCATTCTCCTCAAACAGAGTCCCCAGGTGCTGCAGTGGGAGTATCGAAGGATGCCCGGATTAATTCGGTTGGATACCTGTCCTGGCTCCAAATGAAGGTCCAGATCGGTTCTGCGTTGCTGCCTGCAATGCAAGCACCCCAACCAGCTCTCACTGAGAATTCAACAGGCGATGAAACACCTTTACTAAAAGGAAGAATTTCTTGAACCCACAGCCAAGAAGCAAAGGAAAAATCCCCAAATAAGTTAAAAAACCCAAACAGGATAAATTAGAAGCTGTATCACAGTGCTTTACACACACTCTGAGAGAAATGGGGGACAGCTAACACATTGGGGCTTGACTTCAGGTGAGAGAGAGCCCTGGGAAAAAATGCACTCTAATCAGAGGGGGAATTCAGCCATCCCCTCCATCCATGGAACTCAGCAGGGCTCCGGAGGCCCTTGTACATCATGATGCTTGTGGAGAAGTCTCTTTCCTGGTCCTTTTGCAGCTTCCCCTGTACATCTCAGACTTGCTTTTAGTGCCTCTCATCTTGGAACTTCACAACGTGACCATGGCCAGCAGATCCTAGTCGTGATCTTCCAGATTGCAACAGCATCTCAGGTGCAGGAACACAACAGACTGGTCAGACCCCAGTCTCTCTGTTTGCCAAAGTTTAAGAGATCAGTCCCAGCTGCTTTTTTTAGCACAAAACTTGTGGCCAAGCAGTAGGAGCCTTCAGAAGCCACCTTAGGACCTCATTCTCCCACTCACTTCAGCTTCTTCCATTCTCTCAGTGGCAGAGCTGAGATACAGCATCTGCGTCAGCTCCATGGCTCTGGTGACGTGGGGCCAAGCCCGTGGGGAGGACAGAGGCAGCATGGCCCTGGTCACGTAGAGCTCCCTTGTTGTGGTAAACAGGGCTGGCTTTCTCCCTTATCCAAAGTTTCTCTCTTTTTTCCTTGTCCCAAGTGGTTACTGCTCTGAGGGAGCGAAAGGGTTAAGAGCTCAGCACCTCCTTGGCATCTTCAAAGATGATTAAGTCAACAGTGAGGAGTGGGCTGCAGCATCCAGCTCTGTGCTTCAGTGTCTCACTGCTACCAGAGCTGGACTGGGAGCAGCAGCTACAGTTAAAGGACTCAGCTCCCCCTGGTCCAGCCCTTGAGGAAGGGGGAGCTGAGTCTGGCCCTCCGCAGTGGCAAGGCTGCAGCAGCTGAGCCAGGCTCTTTGCCCCACCGAGGTGGGGTGGTGGGGGTGGGACTTGGTCCAGCAGAGCTCACTGTCTGCCCAGAGACAGAAGAAGAGAAAGTACCCCTAGGTGCACTCCCAGTCCACCCCTGGGGTCAGGTGGCTGCCACAGGGGCTGATGGCACAGCTAGCCCTAGCTGCAAAAAAGCAGATGAAGCACCTGAAACCGTGGGCAGCTTTCAAAGTGCAGCGATACCACAAGGTCACCCCTAGGGACACCTCGCAAGAAGAGATGAATTTGTAGTGGGTGTAAATTAGTGCAGCTCCAGTGAAGTCAGTTGAATGACTCCTGCTCAGTTCAGGCAGCCAGACTGCCTCTGGCACATGAGGTCTATCTTGTCTGCTATCAGTGGAGAAGCTAATTTAATCTTCCCAGGTGATAAAGGAGAGGGGCCAAGCTTCTCTTTCAAACAGTAAGAAAAATGAATATGCACCTAAATGAAAATAGAATTCCTGCAGAAATTCCATGTCACTCAGTGGTCTCAGGGAAAACACCTCTACTGCAAGAGCTGGTACCCCACAGGCAGGTGAGAGGGGCTGGAGGGGGTGGCCAGCTGTCGGGCAGCACCGGGCCGCGCTTACAGAGAAAAAATGCTACAGGGACCATTGATTCCTTCTCTCTGGACGGAGAGGTTCAAGACTGAGAAGGGGTTGCCTGGCTGGTCACTGACACGACCACCAGCATGATGAAATGCTGCAGTGCAGGACCCAGTTGCCTTTTCTTGACCTAGGGAAGTAGTTTTATAAGAAGACGCTCCCAGCCTCATCAGTGACCAATCCACCCAGCTTGTCCAGTTCTCAGCCACTTTTCTCGTAGCTGAGGACACTGAGCAGACTCGGAACAAAATCAGTGTGTGTGAGGTGCCTGGAAATCAGCCCCTGCAGGTGAGCTTCTTCCCCGAGTATTTCTGTAGCGTACCTACCAAAGCTGTAGGTACGGTCCGGAGACAGGAGCGGTTGTTATCCATCTACCTGCCAGGAAATTCAGCACCAGAGGGAGACCACAAGGCTCCAATGTACGTGCACACAAATGCAGACCCCTTCAGACGGGTCATGGCTGGAAAACCCCAGCCTGGGGTGCAGTTTGCTACTCTAGCAGAAGCTTGGTCATTGTAGAGCACAAGGTCAGTTCAGGCTGTAGTGTGGCATCAGTGTTACTGGCCCAGTGCTCTTTGGAGGGATGTGGAGCAGTAACACAGGAAGAAAACACTGTGGATTCAGAATGACAAAGTGGCCTGAACAGTATTCACTGCCTCTGAGAGCTTTGTTTATTTCAGTGGAAAGTTGAACTAGTCCTCATACCATTTAGTAGGTAACATCAAGGGGAAGAAAGGAGCCCTTGCCTGTGTTGTGAAAGGGCTCTAAGGGTCCCACAGTATGCTGCCCTTGCCAGGCTAAGGTACACGAAACAAAGAGGCAGAGAGAAGATGCTAGAAGTGATTTCATAACATCTCTCCCATCTGCAGGAAACACAGAGCAGGCCAACGTGGTGTGCTGGCTTTTCTCACAAAGCGAAATCTTCCTGCTGCGAGTCGGATCCAAATGCCTGTGTTTGGATAGGTTGGGCTGCCAGCTAACAAAGGAAGGAGTTCTGTGAGATCTGTTCCCGAAGAAGTAATTCTGCCTGGGAACGCAATGGGCACCTCAGAGCTGCTTCCTCACGCTCACGGTCAGGGGAGCTCTTCTCTGGGTGCTGCCAATGCCGAGGAGTCTCAGCTTTGGATTTAGGGACCCAAGAACTGACTGATAGCACACAAAACAGCTGTCTGCCACGGTGTGGAGACCACGACACCACCCATGTGCTCCTCTGAGGTGCAGGTATTTTCCCAGTAAGTTTCAAGCCCCACTTTAAAATACAGCCCTGGAGAGGACCTGTGAAGGTCCAACACCTCTCTCACGCTGGTATGCCGGGGTTTCACTGCACCGTGACAGCTAGCTCACACCTGCTCTTTGCAGGTGGAAGGACAAGGTTTCTACCTGCCACCCTGGGCGAGGATGGAGCTGGTGGCCGTGGGAGATGGCCTGGGTCAGCAGCACATTTGACAGCTGTAAAATGCACTGTTGCCTCAGCGTAAACCAAGAAGATAAATGTCTTGGTTGACTTCTTCGGCAGCCTCTCTGACTCCTGCCCTTGCATTTCTGTCCTGTGCTGTTTCCATGCAACATAGGATTCAACACCTGCAGAAGGTGTTTGCTAGCAAGATGCTGGCCCCTTATTCCCAAAGCCAACTTGCTCAGCCAGCAGGGGCTGGGGTGCTTTTGAACAGGCTTCACTGAGGAGGCCCTGCTGCTGAGGGATCCTTCGAATGGCCTTCTTCACTGAGCTGCTTCTCTTCTAGTGATTAGCAAGGACTTCAGCAGCAGAGATTAAAGACTCGGTGCTTGTCAGGCCACAGCTGTAATACTGAGTTCAGCTGCGGTCCCCAGTATCCAAAAATGAGGAGAAGATCCAGAGAAGAGCCAGGAAGAAGATGATCAAGGAACTGAGAAGCTGCTCTGCAGGGAGAGGCTGGGGGAACGGAATTTGTTCAGCCTTTGGGGAAGAATGGCTACTGGAGACCTCACGACCAGCCTTGAGACAGCGGCTTCAGGGAAGAGGGAGGCTTCCTTTTCACAAGGAGTCACATGGAAAAGACAAGGGGCAATGGGTCCAACGCATCCTGGGCTGATTCCAACGAGACAGAAGACTTTTAGAGCACGTTGTCAGCCACTTGGATCGGCTCCCCAGGGAAGCGGTGGGCTTAGCGACACCAGGCAACTTCAAGACTCGTTTGGTAGTCATGGTGCTGGATCATGTAATCTAAACCATGGATCTGATGGTCCTTGAGGTCCATTCCAACCTGTATTTTACTTCAAGTTTACCCCTAGTTCCAAGTCCTGTCCCCTGGTTTGAGTGCTCTCTCTGTGTCAAAATAGCACCTCGCACTGCTCTGCCTGAAAAGAAGATGGTGAAAACCCAAACCTGCCCTCTGCTGAAAGGGTCTGCGAGCACCCTCCTCGGCAGCAGGGAGAAGACACCCAGCGAGCTAAATGCCAGCAGCACTGTCCCTGCTAGGCTTGCGTCCCTTGAGTCTCCAGTTAATGACACCGCCTCAGTGCCAGGATACCAGAAATGGCCTTTAAGGTCATTAAGGCACTGAAGAGTCCCCATAAAACGCAGTGGCACAAAGGTAGTCTCCCAGGAGGCGGAAAACCCCATCGTAACTCAAGTGATGTTAAACGTTTAGAGAGGCTGCTTCACCCTGTGTGGGCCCACCCTTCCTCCTCCTGGAAATGCTGCTGGGAGACGGGAGCTTCTTTTCTCTTCTTCTGAAAAGAAGTCAAAGTCTGACTCGGCTGCCAAGTCAGAGCATGGCATCGCTCCTGCCCTGCGGGTGTTCCCCTTGGCCATGGTGGGCAGCCACTACTCACAGCTCGGCACCAGGTGCTGGGTGGCAGATGAGATGGTGGGGTGGGGTGGACTCAAGGTCCCGGAGGGGCAGCAGTGACCAGGGTCACCAGGCAGAGCTAGACAGTGGGATACTGGCTTCCAGGACCCTGCATGCCAGACACCTCAGCAGACAGGTGCTCCCCAGTGGTTCCCTTTGTACTGTGAACCTTCTGACACAACCGAGCACAGAACTGCCATCAGGAGTGTGACTTAGTCATGCGGTGCTGGGGGGAAATGCACTGTGGCACACAAACCCAATCCTCCTTTTCCCCAGCTTGATTCTAGCACATTCTCGCAACTCGGAAACGGGGGGGTTGGGGGCAGCCAGAAGCAGAGCCACTGGGCACCGTTACACCAGCTCTATGGCTGCTTTCAAACAGCCACGTCCGACGTAAGTTGGTGAGCAGGGGCTGACACACTGGGTTTGTATGTTAGCCAGCTCCAGCATGCCACTCTGTGCTGCAATCAGCCTTTCCCTTTACAGTCCTTCCCCAGGCTCTGCTGGGGCAGAAGGCAGCCACTGTGTGCAGCACGCAGCTGCTGGGATGGCTCTGTCTGGTGTGCGCTCTGTCCCAGAGATGGGATTGTTGGAAAATCCCTTGGCTTTAACACAGCAGAGCGGAGGTTTCAATCCACAGAAGAAAGGCTCTGCTGCCTCTGCTTACACACTCTGCAGCCCTGCTCCAGGGCGGGGTGCCTGTTAGGGAGTTCACAATCTTCACTCGGTGCCTGGCACAGCTGAATCAGATGCAGTCGTGTCCTCTTGCAGCATCTGCACAGGTTGTTAGTCACAGACCTTGATCTCTAATGCAACAAGGATGCTAATGAGGATGGCAGCCTTCTCTTTAGCTTAATAAAGCTGTGGTCCAGCTGAAAGCAGGACTGAGAGATGCCCAGTTCAAGGAAGGAGGAGGGAACCCCCAAGCTGGATTGTAGTACCTGCAGGGAAAAGGAATTAAAACGCCAAAAGATCATTTAAATCCCAGGTAATTAAAACTGAAGGTTAAAATACTCTGGGGCAGTCCACCTCTTAGAGACTTCAACTCCCTTTAGTAAAGCAAGAGGGCAATATCTCCTCTTCTCCCAACTTGTACCCACCTGGTGCGTGTCGAGACAGACCCCGGAATGGCCTAACTCTAATGGGTTGTTGCTACTGACAGTGCAACCCATTGAGGG
Source organism: Upupa epops (assembly GCA_013397515.1). Lineage (NCBI taxonomy): Eukaryota > Metazoa > Chordata > Aves > Bucerotiformes > Upupidae > Upupa > Upupa epops. The sequence goes on along the minus strand of VZRI01007956.1, from coordinate 246,472 downwards.
GTTCAAGCTGCAGGCTTCCCCTGAGCTGCTGTGAGGTTTTGCAGTCTCTAAATCAGAAGCAAGCCTGTGCCCTCTTCATGCCTGCAAGAATTTGAGCTCATTAGTGCAGAAAAAGGGAAAAGCAGGGTTTCTATTATAGCCGCTCCTTAATTACGGAACAGCATGTGTGAGAAGGCCCTCTGCTCACAGCGGTGTCCTCGGTTCTGCTGCACGTTCTAGCGGAGAACGCGTGTCACAGGAAAACAGCCACGCACCGTGGAAGCTGTCCAGAGCCCTGCGCTCACGGGGAGAAGGCACCAACGGTGTTCTTGCAGCACTACTCCTCGGCAGCCTCTCCGCACTGTCCTCCGGGTTACTTGCCCAGTGTGGCTGGCTCTGACTCGCTGCCTGATGGTTTCACTCAAACAGGGAACGCAGGCGCGGTAATGACTGCGCTCAATCACGAACTGCAACCCATGCAGCAGAGGCTAAATGTTCCGGGCCATCTCAAGCCACGACACGGCTACCCCCCTCCTCGAGTTACTCCCTGAAGAAATGATTTTTCATTTGTGAGGGATAACGCTCGTTGCAAGCGTTCCAGCAGCTGTAGCTGAGCCTCTCGGAATGAAATGGATAGGTCAGAGCAGGAGGCTTTCACTGCAGTCTTGGATGGGCCTTCGTGTCAGCTCTTCTTTGCACGGAAAAGCCACTTGACAGCACTTACTGCTGCCTCGAGGAAGTCTTGCTAGAGAGACATGACAGTAGCCCACCCCACACCCCCCAGTTCTTGTGGCATTGGGTGGGCAGGGGTGTTGGTACTCAAACCACAGACTCAGTGCCCTTTTATGCATGGAGACGAGTGCGTCAGGTTCACCCTGGTCCTTGAGCAACAACAGCTGTTTCAACCATCGCTTTCAACCCACCACGCCTCAGCATGGATTCTGCCAGACCCAGAGGCTCTGACAAGAAATGGCTTTCGGGATGAGCCTGAAAGTGGGATGGGGGGGGGTAAAGACAGTGACAGCGTGGCCGGCCGAGGGTATAGGAGCCTCTCCAGAAAAACTGTACATACAGCCTTTGAGCTTGAGAGATGACCTGTGTTCTGTGCTGATGCTGTAGCCCGCATTTGTGCCATCCCTGTCCCACCACAGCTAGGAACAGACCCCAGCACACAGCCTAGCAAGCTCAGACCCCTCCTCCTTAGTAACCACCCCGTACTAGTTCACAACACCTAAAGCTTTTCCCTTTTCCCCGTAGCAGAGCTAACTGCCTCAAGATGGACACTGCTGCCAGAAGGCCAGTGTGCGATGAAATCATGCCAACAAACCCTCATCAGATGTCCTTGCAAGTCCAACATGTCCCTCCTCACGCTTGGGATGTGCAGTGATAGCTGGATAAATCAGCGCCCCAGAGGTCGTGATAAGCAGCAGGTTAAAAGTGGTGGTGTCCCATTGTAGCTCAAGGTTCAGACCCATGCGCTTATTATTTTCCAGTCTGGGGGATCTGGGGTTGTGGGCCACTCACAGTAAAGCTGGAAAAAGAATGGTGTAACCACCCAAAAACCCAGCCTCCCTCATGGCTTTTGGTCAAATTCGGTGTTCCTGGCTTCGTTCAGCCGCCTGTCTCCCTTCCTTCCTCTCCCCCCACTTCCTCCTCCCACTCGTTAGTCTGTTCAGCACCTTCAGTGAGTCACACGGAGCACTGACAGGCGACGTCAGGTTTGACTTGACATGAAGTTCCCGAGGAGCCCTTCTGCTGTGTGATGTGTTGGATGCTGCTGGGGATCCTTCCCCCTCCTCCCAAGCCGGTCTGGGCTGGACCTCCTGAGGGTGCGCACTTTGGGACCTCCAGTGGGTGGCCACACATGAACTGGAGGCATTTCTGCCAGTCAGCAGGCTCGGCACAGGACACAGGTGAACATCCAGCTTTACAACCCTTGCAAAAGGCTGCGAGCCAGAAGCTTGGATCATTTCATGCTAATTGAAGCCCGAGGGAGGGAAGGAATAGTTGTTCCAGTGCTGGCTAACGCTGTCTCCGTCTCTCCCTGCCACTGAATGGGTCACCCTCGGAGTTTCTGACGGGCATCTTGCCTTTTCACGCCAAGTGCCAGCAGAGGCCACGATATTAGGGTCACGATTGCTTACTGTAAAGCAGTCTCTGAAGCAAGGACCAAGAGCCCTGCCCTCTGACCCCATCTCAGCAGAGTCTATAAGCGTGTGCCTAATCGCCAACACCGTGATCCCTGAAACTCCCCGAGAGGCTGTGTTGATCGAAGGGCCCACAGGGACGGGGTGGATGGCAGTTCTGCTACTCAAATAGCACTTCCCTTAAGCACGCCTGCGGTGCAGGCTCTGTGTGACCCGTCTGCCTGAGATCTGGGGATGTCTCAGCAGTAAGTTGTCTGGTCCCGGGAGAGTTTGGTGATGAGGCATTCGACTCTGCCAGTGGGGAGGGTAACGGGGGCAGAACTCCAGAAATCTGACCTGTTGAGGACAGCTGCTGAGACACCAGTGATTATGACCCCTCCTAGGTAGGGGCCTGGTGCCCTGATTCTTAACCCATAACCAGCTCCCTTAGCCTTGCAAGGCTTGGAGCGCTCGGTTCCACCTTACCCGAAAGACAGTGATGGGCATCGGTGCTGGCAGTGCTTCTGAGCAGCGCAGCAGGGAGTTCATACTCAGGGGAAACGTGAGTTTATGCCTTTTGCAGCCCGAGGAGCTGGCAGGATGAGCAAAACACGCATGGACTTTGCAGGTACAGACACTCTCTCTCCTTGCACTTCTCTAGGAGTCGGTGAGGTGCGATAGGTCATGGCTCTCATCTGGAAGGTTCTCGCTGTCCGCACCCTTCATGCTTTGCTCATGCACCAGTTACCAGGGAAAATCAGAAAGAGTCTTGGGAGTGAATCTGGGACCTCCTCTCTGCCCCTTTTTAATGCAGGAACCCTTACACAGGAGTCACCTAACAGCATCTTCCCACTGTGCTTCCGTTTCCTTTCATCCCGGTGGGAAGCCCACGTAGCTGGAGTTGGTGGGTTCAAAGCTCTGTGCTGGGACAGGTTTATTGCCTGGGATTTCCCCGGATGTTTCTGCAGATGTAGCCCTCACCGCTGCTGTTCTTCATGCTGGGATGTGTACAAGTGCAACAGGCTTGGGTGGGCACCCAGGGCGCTACCCTCTCTACAGCAGCAGAGCTGGGTCACAGCAGCGGGTGCTGTATGTCCTGAGAGGTCCTAGGCCAGCCTGGAGGTACCTGCTGGGATCTCGGGGATCAATCCCAACAGCAATCATATGGAACAGGTCTGGATTTCTCTTGGACAACGGGAGTCAGGCTTTTCTCTGTGAAGCCCGATGTCAGAACAAGAGCCAAGGGGTGCATAAGAGGTTCCATCTAATCAGGAGGAGAACCTTTTCATGGTGAGGCTGGAAGAACACTGGAATGGGCTGCCCAGAGAGGCTGTGGAGTCCCCTTCTCTGGAGGTGTCTGAAACCAGCCCCAACATGCTCCTGCTGGAGGGGATCCACGACTCAGCCGTCAGTGCTCCAGACTTAAACAAAACTGACTCCATCCCTGCAACAGCAGGAATGTTGGTAAATCCTCGTTGCACTTGTACAGCTCCCGTGGATGCCGCTGTTAACGAGGCTTGGAGAACTCTTACAGACCTCTGTTCAGCAGCGTCTGGGAAAAGCCTAGTTTCACGGGCAAAAGAGGTTTTGGTGCCTGGGAGTGCTCAGGGCTGGCCCTCCTCTGTACCCTGAAGTACCAGGTGGGTTCTGAGAGCTGCGTGCGTTACTGAAACCGGACTGCTGAGGTCATCAGAAAGGCATCTTCAAACTCCCAGGGTTCCACATTAAGGTCCCATGGTTTTGGTGCCAGCAGAATAACTTGGTGCAGCTGATAAGAAAGGCATCTTCAAGCTCCTAGGGTTCCGCATTAAGGTCCCATGGTTTTGGTGCCAGCAGAATAACTTGGTGCAGCTGATAAGAAAGGCATCTTCAAGCTCCTAGGGTTCCGCATTAAGGTCCCATGGTTTTGGTGCCAGCAGAACACTTGGTGCAGCTGAAACACACTGCACTAAGGGCTGCATTCTGCTAAAATAGGTCGAGCAGCAGCGAAGGCAGCTACTCTGACTGGACATGGGTTAACAAGATGCATGGAACAAATGCCTCAGGAGAACAATCCCATGCGCTCACTGCACATGGTACCGCAGCAGGACACCCGCCGCTTCAGGTTCGGGATAAGCGGCAGCATGGTGTGCTCTTTCGGGCAAGAAAAGGGCTGTGCGATTGCTGGGGTACGAGCCCCTCGGTTTATGCGATGTAATCTGACAGTCTAAAGGGTCCCTCAAGTGCGTTTTCACTGAAGCCTAGGAAACTTCCATACGCTCAACTAGGCTGTTTGAAACATAAACAGAGGGAGAGCAAAGAGGTAATTAATGAAGAAGCTGACACCTTCTGAGACTCCAGCCTGACAGCACGGCCAGCTGCCTCTTCACTTGTTTCTGAATAAAGAAAGAAGCAGTCAGGAGGCAGAAATTAGCCCGAGGTTTTCAAATGGGACTCAAACTGCAGTAGAGCATCTGAACATTCCTGATTTCATGGTAAAAGATATAAAATACTCTTCCAGCGTGGGTCTTGTTCAGTAACAGCTACAACAACACCCCCCAAGTACTGGATGTTTCAGCAGTCCCGTGTGTCCCGTGTGGAGCCGTATCCCAGTTCCTCTGCCTTGCCTTTTGCCATTCCCCTTTTCCCTGTTTCCCTCTTCCCATCTCCCATTCACTTAGAAAAGCCTTCAGCACAAATCACTGCACTTGTCTTTTGACGGCTTCATCACAGCTGTAGATGCTAGGGAAACAAGTGACTCACTCGAGGAAACCGCTCTGAGAGCCTGCGCTCAGCAAGCACCGGGGCCCAAACACTGCATCAGCTGTGCCGGATCCACACCGTTCTGCAGGTACAGAGTGTCAGGGTTGGGAACACTCACGGGTTTTGCTTATCCAAGGGCAGGGGGTATTTTCCTGTGCTGAGCCCTAAGGTGGTGTGACATTCCCAGTCATTACAAATGCCTGTGTTTTTATGGAGGGCTTTGAGTTCACTGTTTACCTGAGCAAAGGGGAAAAGGAGACAAGGCAGGGAGTAAACACACAGACTAGGAAAGCCACTTAAACAAACTGATTACATAAAGAATTAAGCTTTCTCCTGTAACTAAAACACTTGGCTGTTGTCTTCACTGTGAGTGTCTACAGCATTTCCACATCCAGCTGGACTGCCTCTAGTAGGACGCAGAGCCACTGCTGGGTGGTCCTCCCACCTCTGACTTCAGGGGATACGAACAGCGTCTGGAGTACACTGACACTGTGTTCTAAAGGGAAATGCTGGTTTCACTAAACCTACCATACCCTCTAAGCTTCTCTTCTTTTATCACCTCTGCTTAGGGATGACAGCTCATGCTTCTACCCCTAATGATAGAGAGAGCTCAGTTTCAGTGCTGTCGTTTGGTTTTGATTTCAGATCAACACAGAACTCACGGGAATGTTGTGGTCCTTTGCAATAAACTAGACTGTGTCTCCAAGGGACTCCTTCTCGACGCTTTAGTCTTGTCCCAGCTGAAGGTTACACCCGAGGGAAGTGGGTGGTTCAATTTGTAAGAGAACTTCCTGTGGCTGGAGAACGTCCAGCGGAGAGAAACAAGGAGACCCCCGTTTTCACTCCGGTTGGGGGACAGGCGGACTTTTCAGCATCTCAGTCAAGAGCTGAACTCCAGGTTTTGCAGAGGAGTTTACTGCCCGTCACAACTTTGTTCTGGTTGAGACCAGTTTGGAAGGCAGGTTTTATCCCTGTCTTCCCATTTCCTTGACTCAATCTAGCAAACCCCTTTTTCTTTCCGCTAAACCGAGCTGGCTTGGCCTCCCCTGAGACACATTTCCCTTTCCCATACACGAAAAGTGCACACTGCCTACGATGATCGGATTTGAGCCAGTCACTGGGTTTAGGAAGATCCTTCTGCGTCCTGCCTGGAGCTGAACACCCCACAGAAAGCAAATCTGACGGTTCAGACAAGGGGTAATCAGGGTTAAAAGCCTTTCATCAGAGATGCACACAGCCAGTGGTAACTGAACGAGCACCGCTCCGCGGCCCCCTATTTTCGATGTGCAGAGCATCATTCGTTCCTGGGGATCTGGGGTTCTCTGGTTTGTCCTCTCCCCTCCTGCCATGCACACACCCTACCACAACAAGAGCACTTATGGCAAACAGTGATTGGAGTACTGGTTATGAATCCAGTGGCTCTACTAATCCTTCCTCACCCCTCTTACTGCTTCAGGAAACCATGGGCTATCAGTGGCTGCTGCTTGGAGGTGAGCCCTGTGTACACGTGCCAGGATGCCTGATGGGATGTACATGTCCCAGGGAAAAGCCGCACGGCCAGGTTGCAGGGTGCTAGGAAATCCTGTTTGTTGGCTGGCGGGAGCCACAGGTGTCAGTTCTCTCTTTGAGCTCCCAAGTGAAAGTGCAGGGGCTTATCTGCTTGGAGCCTAATCCTCCCCTCAAGGGAGGACTCTCAAGGCTTTCGGAGTCTGTGGAACTCCCCGTGAGTTGCCATCATGTTCTTAGCACTGACTTTGGGATTAGCTGATATCTGCTCCCTTCGCTTGCTTTGCTGCCATGTCGATAGAGGTTCTTTACAAGCAGAGGGTTTCGGGAGCATGGGACTCCTTTTCCCTAAGAGCACTCTACTGGTTAAGGAGTAAAATGGATTTTCTTCCAGCGATGGCTTGCTCACGAGGACTCGCAGCAAAGGGTTTCTGCCCAAAGCTCGCACAGTAAGGTGCCTTGGTACCGGCTCTGCTTAGGGACCTCCTTGTGGCAAACACAAACATCACCAGAACCCCCCATCAGCCTACAGCTCCTGGGGTAAAACTCTGCTCTTGTAGATGTACGAAATGCCAGCACACGGGAATACCCATCCTGGAGAACACTAGACTTGAACTGAGGACAGACTACAGGGAGCAGGTGTTCACTCGCTTACGTGGCTTTACAGTGGGAACGACGAAGTGAAACCAGGCGTTTGCACTGGACATGCAGTGGTCAGCCTGAGGAGAACAAAACCCGTCTGTGGTGAAACAGCTCTTCCAGGCTGGGACGGCGAGGATGGGCGCTGGGAAGCCGAGACCACTCTGCTTGTTCAGCCAGGCTGTGTACCAGGTGCTCCAGATTCGTAAGGTCTCAGCTCCGTTCTGTGGCTGCTGAAGTAAATAAGCCGCTCAGGACATTTCCCGTTAGGATTTAAGAGGGCAGTTAAGCCCTTGTACAAAATTAAAGGCTGAATGAGAGCATCAGTTGGCAGAACCAATGAACCAAGTTCATGATTAAGAGCCAGAGACCTCATGAAGCCTGATTTCCCTTCTGAATTCATGGAATCCTAGAATGGCTTAGGCTGTAAGGGACCCCATAGATCATGTAGTTACAACCCCTCTGCCATAGACAGGGACACTTCTCCTTAATTAACATGTCCTGAATTAACGTGACCTTAGCAAGGTTTCTTTCCTGTGACGGTAAGGTCCGTAACACTACATGTGAGAGGCAGTGCAGGCACATGAACAACTGTGGTTAGACACTCTGAATTCTAATCCATATCCTGTGTGTCCTCCAGTCCTTCACACAGCATTTGTGTGAGGCCTCAACAAATTGCTCCAAGACAGCGGCCCGGAAGCCCTTTTGCCTGCCTGACGCCCTCACGGTCGAACGGAAATGCCACGAGCTGGTTCGGCTACCAGCTGGCAGAGTTACCCGCGGGAAGAGCGGTCTTGATGCAGCAGCTCTGACTGGAGCTTGGGGGATCTCAAAACTCTGTGGTCACGGCTTCCACTCCTGGTTTTGAGAAGCTGGAAAATTTGGGATCAATTAGCCCCCCTTTTTTTAAAGCCCTCTGTGAGGAGGGGCTCTTGGAAATCAGCTGAAGGGTGGAGAACTGCTGGAGATGCCTGGCTTTTCCGTGAGCAGCCACACACTTGAGGCTGACTCTGCAGCTCACCCCTGTGACTCTTGGTTTTCCCCAGTCCCCTAGAGCAGACAGCAGCCTGTCCCAGTGAGAGGCCATGCCGCCCAGGTGCTGATCCATAGCATCAGGTTCAGCTCCAGCCTGCTGCCTGCCTGCTGCCTGAAACGCTTGGGCTGTGGTGGTGAAATGCCAGCTGGTGCAAGAGAAACCCTGGCTGCAGGTTAAGCCATGGCCCCGGCCCTCTCTCAGGGCATCCCTTTGTTCTAGGAATGTGATCACTAGGACTTTTTGACTTCTAGTCTTCCCCTTCGTTGGAGCCATCGGAGCACCTCGATGCCTGGATAGCGATGTTGTTTTGTATTCATTCTCTCAGCTGTTTTGGACACCTCCAAGGCGGTGTTTCCACGGGGCAGAGGGGGCACCTGGCTCCCGGCAAAGGACGGTCCAGCGAAATAGGCTCAGATCCTTACTCTGTCCCTCTTGCAAGGCTCAGCTCCTGCTGTGACTCTCCCTGCAGTCCCTCTTCACCCCTCTGGCCCTGACAAGGGATGCTCAGCAATGTTGGCCTCTGTCTCTGAGACTGTTTTGGTGAAGTCTCGCCCTGCTCAGCACAGCTGTCCAGGAGTGATAGAACAGGGAGGTGCTCACACCCAAAGCAAGAAACCCTTAATCACGAGTTCAGGTTTGTTTTCCATTCACTGTGACTGTCTTCAAGAACCTCATCAAGCCTGTCTAGCAGACAACGGCATCAAGACAGCTCCTGAATCTTTTTTTCAATCCCAGGGCCAACAAAGCCTCCTTTGGTCTCAAATTCCTGCTATGGCAGGAGGCGAGCGGTGGGTTACACAGTCGGCATCCTAGCTTTTAACAGAGCCTAAATCCAGCCCTGTTACTGGGAACGATGCGAAACACCACGATGTGTGAACCAGTGGAGAAGAGGCGGGCGCTGCCACACGAGCTGGATGCCTTTTGACCACTATGCTCCTCAGGAAGAGCATCAGATAGTTTTTTGAGTGACCTAATTTTCCTTGTCTGATCCACTGTGCCAGATGCTTCCTCATTCAGAGCTGCCTTTCCAAGGGGAAAACTGTTTTCTGGCAGCCACTTGAAATCTCATCTTCGGCTTCCTGTTAGCAATTATTGTGCAACCGTTGCCTGGGCAGACTCAAAGCATATGGCAGCTGGGGTGACACGCGCTCCGCTCTGTCAAGGTTGCCCGAGCACGTGTGGGCAGTCAGTCTCAGGTGTCAGCCAACCTCCCCAGAGCATTCAAAATGCAACCCAAAGGTGGCAGTGACCAAACAGGCTGGGGATGGAGAGCCTGGCATCCTGGTTTCCACCCTTCTCTCGGGCACGGGAAGGTCTGTTCCTTCTGTAGGTATTTCCACCCCTTGACCAGCAGTAGGGGATAAGGACGGCTCAGTGCCTTCTGATGTGCAGTTCCTAGTATGGCTAGCTTCTTGGCTACCTTCTCAGGAACTGCCAAGACGATAAAGACAGCCTTTCCCAGCGCCCAGTGCTGCTGACAGGGAACCAACACGCACAACGCTGTAAGTAAAGCACACGTTCCAGCACCACGCCTGGCATTTTCCTGGCACTGACGGGGTGCTGGTGGAGCTGTGGACCACCCAAGCCCTTCCAGCACTCAGAGGGTGTGCCTGTGCAGCTAGATGAGAGAGGCATGGACCAGTGTAGACACCGAACTGCTTCTTGTCTGCGCGGGCTGTTTGAGTGCTAGCTTGGTCCCTTGATCGGTTTTATACTTTGCTAGCCACGCAAGGCAATGCGTGGCCAAGGAGACTGCCTCTGAGCCTGGTGGAGTGAGCCAGCTTCTAGCACTCGGCTTGGGGCTAGGGCTGACTTCTGCACCTGCTTTTTTCTAGTACGAAGACAACAGTAGTGATTGTTCCCATTTGTTAAGCGTGAGAGAGATGCTCCTGCAGGAGAAATGCTTCTGCTACCGGGTGATAAACAACAGACACTGCCTAAGTGGGGCAATCAAGCATTCGGGTAGATGCCCAGCCAATCTCATCGGATTGTTGCTGACCCGCAGGAAGACAACATTCATGTGGGCGCCTGGCTGAACGAGCACAGAGCCAGCCACCCGGACTCAAGAGGCAGTTGTCATTTCACTGTTACTGTCATCGGTTTGTGTCCTCTCTGCCCTGGAGATCCCCGTCCCCCTCTGCTCCGAGACAGCCATGAAGGCTATGTTTCTACTGAACAAGAGAGGGACGAGGGCAATGGGCAGTGGGATGGGGCACGTGGGAGCCCTGGGGAGGTCTGGGCAAGGTCAAAGCTGGTTTTGAGGAGCTGTCTTAAGGCTGGTCTGTTTTCCAGGTGCAGCAGCTCAGCAGCGGATCGGGGAGGGGGCTAGCTATCACGCAGTGTGCATCACTGGCAGTCCAGTGCCCCACTGCATCCCTGACTGCCTTTTGGTTATTAGCACAGCATCCCAGACCCACATTCCTGCAGACACAGTCAAGAGGCACTTGTTTCAGGGCATTTAAACTGAAGGTGTTAATTTAAACCAGTACCTGTGGATGTTCAATAACCACTTAAGGACTCAGGACTTGTTTACTTCTGCTTGGCTAAACTGATTACAAATTGATTGAAGATGAAAGAATATTAGTTGCTTTTAAACTGTTAGCACCCACACAGCAAACACACTCCTGCAAAAAAAATCAGTAGTGGGTTGTGCAGTGAGAAAGCTGTCGTGGAAATGGAAATCAGACTTCCAAGCCATTTGGATGTTAGTTTCTTCACCTTATTCTCAAGTGTTAGCCATGAGGAGCATCTATCTCTCTGCAAAAGTGCCTATATCACAACCCTGTCTCATTTTGCAAATTCTATTCCCAGATACAATTCAACATACATATTGTTTTCCCTTTTGGAAAGCAAGCTATTGCCTGTGCAGCGCTCGGAGAGCCCCGCAGAATCTTAAACAGACAGCATTAAATAAATAAATCTGTGGGATCGTTCCTTCTGCAACAATCACAGCTCAAATTGCTCATTTTCTTCTAGATGATCTGCAGCTTTACTGCAGCTGAATCACGAACTGGAGTGCAGTATGACGTCTTAACATATGGCCATAGGCAGGTTGTCCTAGTCACTTCCCGAGTGAAGAGAATGCCAACAGCCCGGAGCAGGCAGAGACTGTGCACGAAGAAAATGGTAAAGCTAAGAAGCTGGGGCAGTGCTGCTTCAGCAGGCTGCATCCTGGGACAGAAAGACTGCGAGTGCACTGATTTTATTGCCTAGAGGACTCTAAGAAGATGTGACCGGCAACCTCCCCGGCTACAACAGGAGAGCCCCACCAATGCTTCCCAGTGTTGCACTGGCTCTTGTGCTGTCCCAGGTTCCTTTCCACTTCTTCCTTCAAAGCCAGTACCCACCCCTGATGCTTTTGAGTCCTCCCCAGCGCCTGAACCACTCCTCTGCAGCAAAAAGCAAGCAAAGAAGAAGAAGGCAGCTGGTCTCGAATGCCCCTGGACAGCATTGCTCTAGGGCTTTGCTCTAGGTGCTTTTACAGGGCTGCCAAAGGGTTAACGTGATGAGCCAGCTGTGCTGCACAAGGCCTCTGCTACCCCAGCCTGCTCCCAGCTGCCTGTTACCCAAGACAGCGTTATCTACAGGAGAGACTTAGCCAGACTTTCTGTACTCAGTCGTGATTTGTATGTTGTTCTCCTGCCAGCATTTATCTGTGCAAAGAGCGACAAGACGGTCTCCAGTGACTTTTCTCCAGCAAGCTCTCTCAGATCACTTTTTGTCCAAGTTCAAATCTCTGGGCAGTAGCTTGGTGCGGGATTTTTCTCTCCTTGGATTGTTTTCAGGAGGAAGCTAGGATATATATGGATTCTTCTTGCTCATCCCAACTACCTAGTCCTTGAAGGCTTGGATCTTCCCTGTCCCATCTACCAAGCTTCCTTTTATGTTTGTTCGATCTTCCCTGTGAAATATAGTGTCTTACACCTCGGTTTTGCTACGTGCTTTGCCCCTCTTTTCATCTCAACTACCTGCTCTTTGCTGCTCCTCGATCAGCTGTGAATCCTCTGTCATCAATAATCCACCTCTTTAACTGGCTTAGAGTTTCCTTCTCTCTCTCTGTCCTGGTCAGATGCCAGATTAGACCCAGCAGAAGCCTCACACTATCCCAGCTGTACGCACTAATCTTCTTACAAGTACAGTCTGTGCTGTGTGTAACTCTCCTCCCTGCACAGCCAGGTGGAACTGAGAGCCCCCGCAGTGTTTTCTGCCTGTGCACACCGATGAGCGAAGCCTCCAGCAGCAGCTCTCAACTGCTGAAATCACTCGAGCCACCAACCCCAGGAGCACAGTTCACTCTACCACGCATCCTCTGCTCCTCCTGACGAGCACTGCTGGTGTCGAGCACTGAAGTATCTGATACGGTGCCGCTGAAATTCCTGGGGTGAGCTCTGGAATCAATGGGTCACCCCGCTTAGCCAGAGCAGGAAGGCTCGCCTCTGTGTCTGTGCCGCAGAGTTGCTCTGCAGCTGTGACAGGAAGTGAGAAAAATCTTGGGGTTTGGATTTTCATTACCGTGTGGATGGTGCCACACGGCTGGGGAGGCACCCAGCTTGTGAGAGAGAGGGAACAGAAGCTGGGAGTCCTATCTTCTATCCCTGGCTCAGCTCCAACCCTTTGCGTGGCTGCGGGCAAACAGTTAATGACAGACACAGCTCTTCCAGGAGGCTGGGTTTTTGGAGTGTCGACTCATATATTTCCTCTGGTGTCCCCTTCCCTTCACCAGGAGCCAGAGCAGGGCCTTGGGAGGGTCAGCAAGACCTGCAACCCCTGACTTTGTCTCACCCAGTCTGCTGTAACTTTCGTACCAAGTGTTTGATATCGATGCCAGAGATGGGGTCCCGGAGCTCTGAGAGCCTCCTATCAACTCCAGTTCCTCGGCTGTTGGGTGCAGGTTACGTGGAATTGTCCTCACTACTTGAGCATTACTTCTTCTGTCCTTTTATGCCAGCGGATGCATGAGCCTGCTGCTGCCGCCGCTTTGCCTTCTCTCCCGACCCCATGACTTTGGAATGTTACGGAGGAGCAAAGCAAATCAAAAATTCAACCTCTTCTTTATCCCCCATCCCTACAGTTAGAGCAATCCTTCTGCCAGAGGGGGTTTTTCTGGATGGTGGTGTAAGCACGCATGCTTCTCAGGCCTTGTGCAGTAGGGAGAAGACCCTCAGCCTCGGCTCAGGAAAACACCCCTCTCTAGGACAGCATTGCGCACCCCAGCTCCACCAGGATGTGGTTAGCACAGAGCGGGTTGGGTATCACTGCACAGCTAAGCCCCTCTCCTTCCCCCTCGGCGGTCTTCAGTAGGTCACCCAGACGGGCTCCTGGGATCCCGAGGTGTTGAGGAAGACAGAACAGAGCAAGAATGAAAATAAAAGCAGAAGTGAATAGCTTGTGCTGTCACGCTGTTGTAAGAGACAGACATCTCCGCAGAGAGCAAAGCCAGCTGCTTCCCACGCAGGGGAGGGGGAGCGATAACCCAGTGACGTCAGGGGTGAAAAAGGGGGACATTTGGGAAAGCCTGGGACATGGGACTTCTGCCTCTGGACTCTGCTCTGAGTTCCACTTGTGAGTCACCCCTCACCAGGCAGGGATGGTGCAGCCAGGCTGCCCGCATGGCCCAGCGCTGGCTCTGGCTCCAGCTGTCCTCGTTTCACTGTCATCGTTTCGCTTCACCACGGCAGCGAGCTGCTGGAGGCAGAGTGTGACTGGAGGCCGGCCGGGGTGGCAGGAGCCCCGTGCCTCCAGCATCACGCATGCTCAGGCACCCCGAGCGGGCACAACTCATCGTCCTCCAGAAACGCACGGGCTGTCACAAGTTGTTGCCTAATGTTAAACTGCCCGTTATAAATAAACACGGTCCTAATAATAGTTGGCCTGACCCCCCCTTGCTGTAGGAAGCAGCCTCAGAAATAAAAGAGGGTGACTTTCAAACGCAAGAGTCAGAATTTTACATAAATACAGAATGAAAAGGGCAGCAGAGCAGAGGCCAAGGGAAATGGTGTGGCAGGGCTGCAGTCCCGGGGTGTTAACAGGCTCCCCTGGCTGCTGAATCTGGTGCTGTCTCTCCCTATAAGTTCTCTGGAGTTTGACGGATGGATGTGGAGAAATGTGACTGGACTTGTCAGATAACTTAGTCACAAGGATTACAAACAGATTCCATCGGCGTTGTGTCACACCTAGTGAGCCCGAAACGGCCATCGATGTGTTCATCTCGTTGCAGGGAGGAGAAAGATGGGGTGGGTGAAGTATGAAATCAAAACCACCCAGACAGGGCTTAGTTTGAAAAATGACACTGCAGCCCCGCGCTCCTTGCTGGGAGTGAGTGACAAAGCAGTCCAGCTCTGCCTTCCTCACTCTCAAATGAAGGGGAGATGAGGACAGCACTAGCACAAGAAACCCCGAAGCGTCCAACGCCTGCACAGAACCGTGAGCACAGGAGTAGGAGCCAGATCCACTAACTGGATGCCGCAAGATCCACACCCCCGGTCCAGAGGGATGAGCAGGGAGATGAGTTCCCCACATCCAGGAGGGCATGAGGTGTTCTTGCTCACTCTTGGAGGATGAAGCAGAGAGCGATGCAACACCCACCTGTCAGCTTGTGGAGCAGGAGAGAAAGCTCAGAGGAGACCCAGCCATCAAGCTTGTAGGTAACCGTTCCAGAACCAGCAATAAAACGGGGAGCTGAGTTTTGCGTGGAGGATTAGGTGGTGTGAAGAGGTCCCCAAAGGACTCTGCTACCAGTACAAAACCAGTGAAATAGACTGTACACGTTTGAGGCAACACAGAGGTCTGAAAGGGTCTTGGGTTTGGCCCGTGCTATGTGCACCTGCAAAGCTGACGATGTCTTGGGTCCTAACCCCCGCTTGTGCCATGCAGAGCCTCAGTAATGCCCTCTCTGCGCAGCACGTGCGAGAGTTTGCTTTGCATTTCAAAGTTGACCACAAGGTCAAAAGACGAAGGCTGAAATTCCATCCTGGGTCATCATACTGCTCACAGCCTGGTTCACCACCACACTGAACTGATACCCACACGGACACTCAGCACTTGAGATGACAGCGAAAAAGATACCAGGAGTGACCTGTCATCCAAACCAGTCCCCCTTCCACAGCGGCACCGTGTCCTGGAGGGAAGAATGACTCCTTGTTACCCTGTTACCTGACGTTGCCTTGGCTCAAGGCAGGTTAAGCTAACGCAGATGCCCTCATTTAGTCACAGCGCCCAAACCAGCCCACGCGGTTACAGACGTTCAAGGAAGAGGCAAAGGATGAGAGGAGGTAGGAAGGGACGCGAATTGGGCAGTCCCTCAGCCACTACAGCTGGCAAGCTCATCTGGGGACCAAGCACAGCGTGTGGCTGCAAGAGGCCCCAGGGATCTTATTCGGGGGGCACACATTTTCTGGGCAAGCCCCACCAGCTTCCCCAGCTTCCCCTCAGCTCACTTCTTTCACAATCACACTCGCTATCCTGCTCAGCTTCACTTGGAGGTCTTCAGGAGGGCAGGCGGGTCTCACCTGTCATCCTGGTGCTCACATCATTCCGTCCTTTACCGGAAGACACTCTGGACACTCCCTTGGGAAAAGCAAGAGGAGATTTTTTCTCTTCTTAAATCTGGAACTGTCTCTGTCTCGGCTGGGATTCACCCCCTGCACTTAACTGCCTGGTGAGCAATTCTGCTCCAGCAGAGTCCCCCTCCTTGCCTGGCCACTTGACATTTCCTTGGCCCCTGTAGCCTGTAGCATGTACCTGGAGCACACGGCACAGGACTCCGGGCACAGAGCTGCATGCAACTCACTGCAGAGGACTGCCAGAGATCAGGCACTGAGAGCAGTTAGTGTGGCTGGGATGCTGACTGGTTTCTCCACATTAGGCTGGGATGACTGCGGCTCGGTGCAGGGTTTGATTCTCTCTTCCATGTCTGGCTGCACCTCCTGGCCTATGAGCTCCTCCCTGTTCAGGGAAGACTGGGGCTTGCATCTCTGCCCTGCATCTTTGGATGAGCACTACGAATACCGTCTCCTGCAGCGTTAATGAAGTGTGCCCTTGGCAGCCCCTAGAAATAACAGCAGAGCCACAGGAAAGAGAAATCACAAGCCCTTTCAGGGCTCACACTCAGGGTTTGTTGGAACTGAAGCTCTGTAAGGACCGGCCAGAGAGGTAAACATTCCCCACAGCTCAGACATCAGTCACTCAGCCGAGAGTGAAGATCATTCCATCTCCCCTCATTACCCCTAATTTAATTGCAACAGATTAAAGCCCAGCAAATCTGGGCACAGACTCCTGCTGTCAGACTTCAAAGAGAGCTCCTCAGGTCTTCTGCCAGAAGGGGTGATCATCGTCCTATCCCTTCCTCAAGCAGTATTTGTAGCTTTCCTAACAGCGGTGCATACGGCGCAGACTGAGACACACGCTCTTCATTCACATGCCCTCTGCAAGGGGAAGAGGTACCCTCCCATTGGTATTCTCCTCCAACAATGACACCACAGTGCGGGTACTAGCCAGGGCCTGGCTGTTGCCTGCCTCTCACTTTAGTTCAGCCCTGGGAAATACTGAAGATGAAATTTCTCCGTTGAAATGGACCGATGCTCCATGGATCAGCTGCATCAGACCCGTCCTGGTAACAGATAAGCTGTCGAGATTGCTTGCAGTGAAGGCTTGCAGACCTCTTGGGTCATTGCTGCCAAGGAGTAACCCTCTTTAAAGGAGACTCTCTTGTCTGTTTCATGAGAAGGAAAACAGAAATAGACGGTTTCAAGGAAACTGGTGTGAGCGACACGCCTTCGGTTCAGATCACTGCGCCTCCTCTGTGTGCCTTTCTCCACATGCACCCTAACTGCTGAGTACTAAGAGGACTAGGACCCTGAGCTGAACTGAAGTAGACGATACCTGGAAGAATTTCTGGTGGAGCCGTAACTGGTCATCATCCTGCTTCCTGGAGTATGTCCGTTTTTGTTCTTACCACTGCACAGCAGTGAAAAGTGAGTCACCCCTGTGTTATCATTGCCAAGCAGAGGTCACAGAGAGTTTTCCCACACACACACGTGTGTGTGTGAGTCAGTCAGGGAAGTACAAGCTAAACGAATGTCACAGCATCACAGTCTCACAGTCATGACGAGGCTGGAAAAGACCTTAAAGATCATCCAGTCCAACCTAAAACCAACCCAGTAACCCTAACACCTGACATCTAGCTCGTGCCACGCTATTATTTTTAAACTGCATCTATATCCTAGAGTGGGATTATTGGGATTGTTCTTTCTTGACCCTGTCCTGTCCTGTTGATAGTCCCCTCAGCACTACAGCAGAGCTCGAGCGTTCATCCCTTTGCTGTCCTCTTCGACTTTGTCTATGGGGTGGCACACTGATGACACTGTTCTCCCTGTGGGAGGACTTCCCAGTGTGTGGCTGCTCACACATCTGAGGTTCAGTTCGCTGTGTCAGCATGGTCCTCCCACACTTTCAGGTACGAACGAACGGCGATGTGCAGGTTTTGTATGCTGCCGACAGAATTAAAGCTCAGGTTCCTCATTCTTTATAATTTGGGCCTCATTCTTTATAATTCTACAGGAAACAGGAGAAGATGAACGCCAGAGCCGTACAAATACTGCAGATCCAAACTCAGAACGCGTGCAGCCATACAGAACACTTGGAAGTGACAAAAAGCTGGACAGTGGCAAGAAAAGCCACCCCCTGCTCCTGCCTGGGTCTGGGATTCTGATGCCCACCGAGCAGTGCTTACACTGACCTCTGTTGTCTACAAGTAAATCTAGTTGCTTGCGTTCCGTCACCAAACTAGACGTGTGCAGAGGTGACAGAAAGTCAGTGTATGAGTCAGAGAGACAGAGCACTCAGTCAGAGCCACGGGAAACCAGATATTCACTAGAATCCCTCATGAAGTGGCTCAGTAAAATATGAGGCACAAATACCCCAGCCCTTGTAGCCCACAACAGCTGAACTTGAGACACAGTCCTCTGCCCTGAGCTCAGATTATCCCGTTTGAGATGCTTGCAAGTGTTTTTAAGAGGTGGAGATTCCAGAGAAAGGAATCTCTCAGCAAACTTTGAAGGGGGAAATGCAAGACAAATCACAGCATCTTTTCCCCCAAGCTTTCAAGTTTTCCCACAGCCATCATTTGAGATCAGGCAGTTGGTTACCTCACACTCACTATCCAGCCCTACAAGACTACATCTTAAGAGCTGCCTCTCCCCTTGCCTGAGTGCAGTTTACTAGCTGAGACTCTTCCCAAGCACAGGCATGAGCATCGCCCTTAGAGCTGAGTTGTACTGCAAGGTTTATGAAGAAACAAAAGCAAGAGGCTTACAGAGCGCAGAGCTATTGCAGGGGGGTCTCAGGAAAGGAGCTGTGGGTGCTGCAGGAGCTGTGACTCCCTGGCTTCCATCTCCAGCCTTCTACTTCATAGTTAACTGGTAGCAGCTCAGACCAGTGGATATATGTGTGGGGATCATTCCCCATGCAGCGATACCTGGGGTGTGTCTGATGCCACTGGGTACCTGCTCATGTAACTGTAACGGGGAGGAAACCACCGGACTTAGTGCCATCAGACGCAATAATTAAGCCTTAAGTGTAAGTGGAAACAGTAAGAAAACCATACCTTCCAGCATGGCCTGTTTGCAGACTCACTGGAAAGAGCAGAAGGCTCAGACCTTCTCTGAGAAGCTGAGAGCCCTTGACTTGCTCTGCCTGCCTGCTCCCAGGAAATGGGAAGGGTGATGTGTGGCACTCTGAGCTCTGAGCCATACTATGGCAACAGCTGCCAGGAAGGTGTTTTGCTCCTGTGGCTATCGTAAGGCTGAGGGGAGAAAGGATTTCTCTCTGGGCAGCCAGAAATGCTGCAGTTGACTTCACCCCATGCAGTGCGTGGTGCTCAGGGACCAGAGCTCGTGCCAATCCAGAGCAAAGGCTCCCATCTGGATGGCCTGGGATTGCCACATCTGCTCTTACAAACACTTAGGAGGAAGGGGTTGGCAGGGAGCAAAGGACAATCTCAGCAATGACTCAAGTGAGAACGAGGTGAAAAGCAGATGCATTTGACTGCTGTGCTGTGCTGTGACAGCAGGTACCGTTCCTGTCCATCCTGCAAGGAGCATTTAAAAAGCAGCACTTCAACCTGTCTTGCTCACCGGGGTGTCTGCAGTTAGGATTCTAGTGACACGATTCCAGTTTTGGGATCTGACCCAGCTCCTCGTGCAGTTAATAATGCAACAGCCATCGACTTCAGCGGCTGCACTGTCACTGCTCCTGGTGATGCAGCTATTACACGCAGAGAGTAGGCAGGTAGCAACTCACCCTTGTGGATGACTGCTGCAGTTCACAGGGAGATACCAGTTCAGGGAAGTTTTCACTCTCTATTAGTTCTTTTTCATTTCTTCTTTGCCAGCACAAGTGAAATCTCAGGTCATAGTTACTGCCAAGGAAGGAAATGACTCCCTTGAAAAGAAAAGGTGCAGATTTACAGATAGTGGTTTGGCTTATTATTGTGAGCATGTTGCCTGCCAGACCTCTGTCGGATGAGGCTGAAAACTTGCCTTTGATGTCTTTCCAAAGTACTTCAGGCGATCCTTGTAAGCGGCTGTAGTTGTTATCTAGACACGAAGCTCAACAAAGCCCCAAGTCCTCTCTTCTACCCATCACTGACTGCTGAACCAGGGAAGGGCAAGACTGCAAGGCTAAGAGGTGAAAGTGACATTTACTGCTGAAAAGTGATAGAGGAGGAAATCCCTGTCATCGAGGACTTTCCTCTCCCAGTGGCATGTCTTTGGACAGGCTGGCATTTGGAACTTGTGCCAGCTGAGCTGACTTGGAACAGCCCATTCCACAGAGGAAGAGCAGTCATGAGCACCAGAGAGCTACAGTGGCTTTCTGTACTGAAAGAGTTCTTTCTGACCCAGCAGGATGAGTCATTTCTACTACAGTCTAAGAAGATGAGTTCACTGTCGCTCCTTAAATCTGATCTTCTGGGTAGAGTCCTGGGGGAAGAATCTGGACGTTCCAGAGCCTCGGCTCTGCGGTTTTATTACAGCTAGGTCACAGCGCGGGGGTGCCAACTCCCTCCCATTTTTGCTAATTGTGAAAGGAAATGTCTTAATTGTGCAGAAGAATGTGCAAGTGCAGCATACGACTTATTACCGAGGACCCGATTTGATGCGCTGTAGAACTCCATCTGTCCGATCATCTGGAGTTGGCTGCTACTCCTCGCACACACAAATGCGGATCAAGAATAATAAGGTTTAAATATCCAGCAAATTAAGCAAAGCAGGGACTGATTTCATTTAACAGAAAGTGTTGGAAGAGCGAGGTCCCTGCCGTCCCGTGGGTATTAACGCAGATGTGACGCAGGAGCTTCTCTTTCTGACAACAGGGAACTTAATCCCCAAGACTGTGAAAACTTGTCCTGTCTTGCGGGCTGCTTAAGGCCTTGGTCCACAGGACATTTCACCTCCTTGGAGGAGAAGTGGATTGGGTTTTTCTATGCACTGCTGATAACAGAAGGGTGGTAGCTTGTAAAGCTGCTCTCGTGAACCTTGGCAGATCTTGTTCTCACCAGCTCGAGGTTTCTGGCCAAGTCCGCACGGCGGGTTTATGGCGCTTGGAAAATGTGCTTTGCAAAGAAGCAGCCTGCTCCTTGCGCGGTGTCAGGGCATTCTAGGGCTGCACAGCTCCTGCCTCAGCGCTTCTTGCTTCTCGCAGCCAGGACATGGACCTGACCCACATACCGGTGCTTTAAGGACCACGTTGATCACCTTTCTCAGTGACTTCTAATGCTACAGACTAGTTTATTACACAAGGATTTTGATCAGTCGTTAAGGGTTAGAATTACTTAGATAAGCAGAGGAACAAAGTGTATGCTGGATAATTCAGGCTCTGAGTCAGTAAAACCAGCTACCTTTGCTCACCTCTGTGCACACTTCAGACTTGAGGACAAGCGTGTGCTGCAGTGGCGCAGAGAACAGCCGCGTTCTTCATCACACACACTGCATGCATTGGTCTCTCTCAAGGGAAGGAAAGCAACGTGCATCACTGAAAACTCGGCCTCTCCTCTTCTTTCCACTACACTTGTGGTGTGGTGACCAGTGTGAGACAGAGTCTGCAGAAGACAGGAAGGGCCATGGCAATGGCTCCTGAAGAAATGCGTAGCTTGCCATTTTTCTGGAGCTGTTAAGTTGTAGAAATAAAGCGATGGCGTTGAACACTGTTCACTCTGACATCAGGTCATCTCTGGTAGAGCTCGGGAGATACTCTGTAAAAGGACACACTCAGTGACTTCAGAAACTCATTCTACATGGGGCAGACTCTGGAATGAGCTGCCCACAGAGGCGGTTGAGTTGCCGTCCCTGGAGGTGTTCAAGGTCAGGCTGGATGAAGTGCTGAGTGGCATGAGCTAGATGTCAGCTGTTGGGTTACTGGGTTGGTTTTAGGTTGGACTGGATGATCTTTAAGGCCTTTTCCAGCCTCATCATGACTGTGAGACTGTGGTACTGTGATAGTTCTCTGCAATGAAGCCGGCAGTAGAGATCTCTGAGAAGGCTCAAGGGGCAGTAACAGGAGTGAGTACAACCATGTATGACATAAATCTCAGATATTTAGAAGGACTCCACATGGACAGAGTGAAACTGAGCTTTGATGAACAAAGAGATAACAATGAAAACACCCCACCCTTATTTTCTTCAGCTGCCACCAAAATAGCCCAAGCAGTGCCCCTCAAGGCACTTAGGCTGGGGGAATAGGCCAGACCCAGATTTTCTGCCAGATCCTGGTAGTTACAAGGGCTCCACTCCCTCCTTCGGTGTCCCACACCTTAAGGAGTTTGTGTGTGAGTGTCCCATGAGAGGCAGCCCAAAAACTTCTGCCGAGGCAGAACACCCACGTAGGCTGTGAACTGTGGTCCCTCGAGTGTTGAAGACCCCCACGCTGCTACTCTGCCTTCCCAAACTGTCCACACTGAACCGTGGACACAAACAAGGATACCTGAGCACAAGCCTAGGGCAGATCTCCTGTCTCCTGGCCTTCCCAACGCCACCTTGCTCCCACAGGGCAACCCTGGGTGTCTGTGACAGCAGTGCTGGGGTGCTGTGAGGGGTAAACGTTACAGATATCGGTGCTGCAGTCATACATGCTAGTCCCTGTAAAACAGAACTACATACAGCAAAGCATGCCGTTGGGAAGGGTGACAGGAAGGGTTATGCAAATATTCTGTCCTTGAAGACCAAAGAGACAAAGATTCCAGAGCTGAAGAGGAGAAATGCACCCGTTCCCCCTCCCCGCACCAAGTAAGGCCGAGCTGCGTGTAAAGTCTGTGGATTCCAGGCAGATCCAGAAGAGGAGATCTGAGACATCCCGGTTACCATCAGCCAGTTCACTTCGGAGCAGTCCTGCTGCCCTTTTGAGACAGTTTCTCCACCACTGGGAACAGGAGGTGATCGGACACTCTGACTGCAGCAGGAGTGCCTCGCCTCTGATTTCAGACCAGTTTGTTCCAACAGATAGAGGGAGGAAGGAGCATCTAAGGAGGGAGAAGAGGGGAGAATCATCCATCTCCACCAGGATCCAAAAAGAGCAGCACTGGACCCATCCCTCCCCTCCGTCAGCCTGCTGAGCTCCAGGGCTCCTGGCACAATCTCATCTCTCACTTGAACGTAGAAAACTTAAGACTTGAACTGTCTCAAAAATGTAATGGCAGTGGTATTATTGTCACACAGCACAGCAGGGGTCTACAAGGGTAAAAGGAAGGAGAGGGGAACTCAGGAACTCTGTGTAAGTGACCGCCTGGGTGCAATGAAACAACAAACGCAGGCAGCTCCTCTTGCACCACTGGCCTCGCCAGACGTGGCTGCCCCCGAGGTTAAGAGCAGCTGGGATCTGTAATCCAGGGTAACTCACACAGCCTCTCCCAGCTGGGGTCAGCTGAGGACTGCAGCTGCTGGGGAATCACGGGAGGGATCACCAGCGTGATTCTTCCTGCCTCCTGTCCTTGTTTGCCCAGGCTGGCAACGTGCAGAGCAAGGGCAGCTCGGCACTCCTGCACACTCCAGCTCTGCTTGGCTGTGTGTAGCTGGGGGAATCAACCCGGGAACTGGAAGCGGAGAGGGAATGCAGCTAGGATCTGAACTGCTCCAGAAGTGCTCGCCTGAGTGTGAAAAGGGTCAGCTGCCACAGCCCCTTCCTTCCCTGCTGAGAGCTTAGTGAGAGCAGGCTGGACTGACACTGTTCAGTCAGGTCCGGAGCTGTTTGACCACAGCGGCCTTAGGATGTGCCTGGAGACTGCTCCTCACTTGTGGCTCAGAAGAACGACTGCGCATGGGAGGGACTGCAGTGGCTTTGCTTTGGGGCTGTTTGTGATGAGGTGCAAGGCTTCCTGCACGTCTGAGCAGGGACTGGATTTGGCCTGCTGGTCCAAACCACGAGCGCTGTGTGTGGAACTTCCCAAATGTCATAGATCCCTACAGAAGGACAGATGAGCAGCAAAGGTGCATTCACAGTGGAAGGGGGGGAAGGAGAACCCACAGCTTTCTAGTTTTCTAAGATCAGCTCGGTGCTAGCCCTGCTACGAAATTCCCCCACAGGAGGTTGGATTTTTTTCTCTTATGGAGAATAACTGAGGTGCCGTGGTGTCAAACCCCATCTTTCCCCCTAGAAGACCCAAGCAGCCTGTCTAGGGATGCCCTCATAGAGAGGGCAAGTTTGCAGCCCGTACCTGCCTTGATTGCTGCGCGGTGCTCTTACACCTTCTCCTTTCTGCCGATGCAGCTGTGCTGCACTGCACAAAACCGACGGGGTAACTGAACAGGGCGTTGGGCTGCGCACTGCCTGCCGAGCCCCTGGGGATGCTTTCACAGGGGTGCTTCTGTGGCAGGGAGGCAAAACCAAGGCGAGATGTTATGCCTCAGCATGGGTCCTGCCCTCTACCCTGCCTCTCACCGGGTGAATCTGCTGGAACAGAGCTTTCTCTGATGTCCTGGAACACATTTGCAAGGGTTATTTTCCCTTTTTCCCTTCCAAAAGGAACGGGCAAGCAGCAGGCTGCAACTTTGCCGCCGCTGTGCTCAGCTGTCAGCAGTAGTTTCTCTCCAAGCGCTGCGCTGCAGCACTTTCTTGTTGAGAAAAACAGAGGCGCTTCGATTTTAGACAAACCCAGGCCCTGCCTGCCCGGCTTGACCCATTGCTGAGAGGTACTCCAGCACAAACCCTTCCCTCATTTTGGGCGCTCCAGCTTTGGGTCCCCCGTGGCTGTCCCGAGTCTCACCGTGGGTAGGTCTTCTTTTGTTTGCCTTTTTTCGCCGCAGAAGGGAAAAGCATCAGAACTGGCTGTCAGAACAGGGCAGAGTTCTGCCCGCGGGAAGGGGAGCGATGCTGCTGCAGCCCACAGCCTGAGCGCTGAGGCAGACTCCCGTTAAAATAGGATGGCTTGCATAAGAGAAAGCGTAAAGCTTTCCTGAAGCCTGCTGTTATTTGCAAATAAATCCTGGCTGAACAGTAAGCCCTGCTCACAGGCAGCTGTAGAATGACACAAAACTCAAACGATCACCCAACCTCATTTTCTAGAGCAGACTTTGGGCTTGCTCGCACCTCTGTGTTCCTGAACGGGATCAGCAACTCCCGTTTCCTTGACAAAGCCTTAAGAGAAAAATCAACCTCACAAAGAGGTTCCTAGGCAGCTGCTTGCCAGGGGCTGAGGGCTTGCAAGAGTTGCACAGTGCTGGCTCTGTGCTCACGCAGCTCAGCACTTGACTAGGCATCGGGATCTCAGCTCATCTTGTCAAGACCTGGCTGCCAAGCAAGACTTGGTGTGCCTACCGACCACGGATCCCTCCCTAAATGAGTTACACAGCCCAGGTTCTTCCGCATCAGTGCAGAAAAAGGCGCAGGATCCTCAACTCTTAGCGCACACGAGCCTTCCCATGTCATAGATTGGTAGTTTTATTCAGTGGGAACTGCAGGTGCTTGTCGTGGGAAACCCCGCAGCTTCTGGTGTCGGCAAGCAGATCCTCCCTCCCACAATCCAGCATGGGACCAAGGATGATGGGGCACCTGAGGGGGTTTCCTTGGTAGCACCCTGGAAGAATGCCAGCGGAATATTGGCCATGCCAACGGTCCAACCAACAACCGAACTGCACAGCAGAGCAAGGGCAAGCGTAAGCCTGCCTGTGCTGCCGTGTCACACAGCAGAGCACTCCACCCACCCCTGACAGCCACCAGCCAAGGTAGCCCTGCTGACACCGGGGATGCTGAAAGAAGATCAGCCTCACCCCGTGGCATACGGCACTGTGCAGAATCGCGCCTGCAGGGGATAGCCAGTCTTTGGGTATGCTGGGCAGCCCCGCCAGCTGCAGCTGCAGTCCCACCATCACCTCACTCTGCTCACTGCCAGCTCATATGAGCTAAATGTGTTTGTCAAAACACAGGAAACTACATGATGGGTGATCACTGGGGGCTCAACTTCCTCATCACTCCACGCTGACCCGAGCCTGTGTCACTGCCAGTGGGACCTTGCATACCTGCCCCATCCCTATACAACACCATCAGTGCACAGGCAGTCAGCAGGGGCACCCACGCAGAAACACATCCCTCACACTGTGCAGCCCCTTGTCAGTGTGAGCTAGTGCTGTGAGGGTACGTGGCCAGCAAAAGCAGGACAACTGTAGCATGTTTGTGTGTGATTGTGGTGGTGCCCCTGCTAAAGGAGAGCAGCAGCTCTCAGTGTAAATCCAATGGTGGCTGTGAGAGGCCTGGATCTGCAGCAGTAGATGGGGATGGTTGGCCCAGGGATAGCACAGATTCCATCTCCAGCAAATTTAAAGAGCAGACCTCTGTTGAAAACGATTAGGGTGGAGCTGGCGCTGTCTGGGACTAGAAATGAGGACCACAGAATCACAAGATGGTCTTGGTTGGAAGAGACCCCTAAGATCATAAAGTCCAACACCCTGCCAAGTCACCACTAGGTCATGTTCCTCAGCACCATGTCTGCGCTGAATGTCTCCCCCAGCCATGCTCTCTATGCTGGGGTCCCCCAGGGTGATGGCAGTCTATGTGGTCAGGCAATGAAACCCGTGCACAAATGCATGCGGTGTGTGTCTGCTCCCTTAAAAGCAGAGCTGTGAGAGAAGGCTTTAAAAAGCAGATTTGGGTTAATCAAGTGAAGCTATGCCAGTCTCATGCTTGACATATGCATGCGCTCAGGCATGACTCACGCTCCAAACAATGATTCATCCCTAGTTTTTCTTGTGGGTTTGCATTTCTTTTGTCCCTCCTCGTTAGAGTCTTCTCCCATCATCTCGCAAAGGCAGTGATGACAGAATCAGCAGTGGGACTCGGTTGATCATTGGTGCCCGCTCTCTGGCACGTGTGGTGAAGGACAGAGAGGTCGCTTGCCTCTTGTTCTGATGAGAAATGGGGGAGCGGGCTGCGGGTGATGGCTTTGCATGGGGGCAGGAGGGAAGGAAAGAGGCTGAAGCAATCATAACATTGTTGGTTCTGGAGGGCAAATGTCGCCCAGCAATGCGGTGACACATTTGGTTACAGCGCAAGAAGCCACAGCAGTTGGGTGAGCCCTGAAGGAGGGATTAAACCCTCATGACCTGCATGAAGATGTCCTACATTTTTCACTGTGTTTTCTCCACATTATCGTAAGTTTGACGGTCTGAGCGGTGCCACTGAGCTCCAGCCCCACGGCGCAGCACAGCACGCGGCATGGGTGAGCCAGGGTGTTTACCCTGCACCATTCCTGCGGGTCAGTGCAGGATGCTGCTTAAAACCTGGCCTTGGATTCTCATTTTGGGGCCAGCAACTTTCTTCCCTACACAGGCAAAGGCTATGCAGTCTCTGCTCACCGTGACCACCACAATCAACATGCCCTTGCCCATGTCTAGTAAATAGCTGTTGAGCAAGCCCAATGCTCTGTAAGCAGAGTGCTCAGACGCGTGCTGAGTGGGACAGCACTAGGTACCCTGAAGTGTCTGGCTTGTTCCTTCCCCTGTGCAGCACACGATGTGCAGCTCCTGTGCTGTGCATGCAAGCGAGAGGCAAGGCTGCTTCCAGGAAGCTGGCTAGAGGTTGTGCTAGGAAGAAGCAGCTCTTCCAGGCCACTTTATCACTTGAAAAGGAAATTCCCCTCTGACAAATTGTTTGGTAGTCCTCCAGGTGCCTTTCAGAGGCAGTAAACAGGACAGACCACTGCATCTCCTAATAGTGGGGGTACTGAATGGAGCTGTTTCTTCTTGGACAAACCCTGCAGTCAGGTGTTTTAACCGCTTGTCCCTAGGGAAGTGAGATGTGGCCAGAAGAGTAAGGACCCCACCAAAGACAGAAAATGTAAGTCTCTTCTTATTTCAAGCGCCCAGGCTCGTCTGTGTAAGCAGAGGGTTACTGTCATCGTTAGTAATGGCATTTGCTTGTGAATGGCACCGGCTTTGTTATGTGTACCCATTGCACGAGGACTTGAAGGAAGGGATGGATATTAAAGCAAAGCCAGACCCCATGTATGGTTTGTTTCACACTGTAGAATCCTAAAGAGAAAAATGAGCTCAGCAGCAATGCTTTTAATCCAACTTCCACACTGGATAGTATTTTAAAGCTGTGTTAGTTTCCTTTAGTTCCACCCACTCCCTTCTTCCACTTCATTTCCTTTTGGTCTCTGTTACAGCTCGTGCCTCTGCTGTTGTGTGTCAAGCTCCCAACCTATTTCTTTAACGTGTTCTTTCAGATTCCACTGCACTCCCCTCTTCAGTATCACTCCATCTCATCTTTCTTTCTATGCAAGGAAGTCTCCTCTTCCTGGTTGGGGCTTTCTTTAGCTCCTTCTTCCCAATTCCTTTCCTATTCCATGCACTGCTATCACTTTCTTCCCTTTGCTGGAAGTAGCTTTTAAGGTACTGCTCCTCTTCGTCTCCACTCGCTCCCTCATTTACCTGCTCAGGGCTTTTCCCCTTTGTTCTCTGCTTTCCATCCCTTCACCTCTCCTTTCTCTCTTCTCGCCCTCCTCTCGTCTCTCCAGAATTGCACACGCTTTTCTGACATTTCTTTCCTTTTTGTTTAATTAATCTCCAGCATCTCGTGCTGAAAGTGCCAGAAGGGATTGCTGAGCAGGAAACTGGACTGTGGAGAAGAGAGGCAGCAGAGGGGATCAGATACGTGCCGGGCAGCAGCAGCAGGGTCTCATCGCATCCTGCTCTCTCTGTGAACTGCTGCCTCGAGAGTGTCCCCGTTCAGCCAACACGGGTGAGTTCAGGCTGAGCAATTAGTGCTGGACTGAGCCAAGCGTGCCATGAAATTCAATTAAGGCCAACAGGCTCTGGTGTCTGATGTGGCCTGAAGAGAGCCCTTGCAGAGCCGTGCAGCTCAGCCTGTGGTTACTGGTGTCCCAGCACACACAGCCCTTTGAGCTGCTGGAAATGCTCCTGTCCCCTTGGTGCCGTCCTGTCAGGCCTAGAGTGACGATGACAAATCCAGCAGAAGGAGGCAGCGTGATCCCCTGCAGACTCCTCATTAGCCTTTGCACGGTGCCACTCCTCATCCGCAGAGCTGCCGCTGTGTAGGAGTGCCCGGGAGGAGCTGACAATGGCCTTTCGCAGGGATGCCCTGCTGGCACGGTGGCACAGTTCAAGAGCAGCAGAAGACCCCAAGTGTCACGTTTTCAGCGTGCCAGCAACCAGGACACCGCCGTGGCTTTTATGGCAAGGCAACAAGGTGCCCCAAGCATGATGGGCGGCAACAGGTCATCATCCTTGCCTCTACAGTGACTTCACCAATGCCACTCGGGAACAGATCCCATGGCAGGGACATAAGCGGCATGAAATACCAGGCTGACCTATGCCTGCGACATACTTGTCTCCCAAGAGCTGCAGTTCCTTCTCTCCAAGCTGCCCATGGAGGGGCAGGGTCTGATCCCTGAGCTCCCCTTTTCCTAGACCGGACAGAGTAACCTTTCCCAGCTCAGCACACAGCACCTGGGAGGCAAGCAAACAGCAAGACAGATCAGACAGCAGGAATGGGAGGTCCTTCAGAGTCTTTTTAACTCAGAGCACCAGTATTTGTGCAACAGTCATGTCGTAGGACTAAATATTTGCTATAGGATTAAATATTTCTGCACTGCTCTAGTGACTTCACTAAGCTCCAGTGCCCGGAGCTGCTGGTAATGAGCTGGAGTCACACACCGAACTGGATTACTATTGCTAACACGTTCGGATGCAGCCTCATACCTGATGAATGACACCTGCTGTGAAAAATGAGTGATGCTATTTCTGGAAGGCATTTATCTGGTGTTTGGCGTGTATCTTCATGTGCATGCAATTCAAATGAATTCCTTCAGCTAGGATAACGATCCGTCCATTATCATACCCAATGAAAGGATGGCTACGGGAACGCAGCACGCCCTGTATGTGCTGCGTGTGTGCCAAACGTGTATCCTGGATACCTAACGGCAAGAGCGGAGCCAAGCTGTAACTAAGCCGCTAGGTCAAACATGAATTCCTGGGTCAGTAGGAGCTTGGTGAAAGGGAGTGCAAGATTTGATCTTGCAGAATAAAGCCAAATACTGTTATTTCAGTTTCTGAGATCAAAGCAGCAGCACAGATTTAAAATTCGATGGCATTTTGCACATCACTTGGAAAACAGCACTGCAGATTTGCCAAGGCACCTCCAGCTTAGAACGGCCTTATGGAAAACTTCCTGAAGCTTCTCTTGGAAACTGCAGGTATGTTCCATTCTCCTCATCCCTCACTCCTCCTCCTCCTGCCCCTGCCCCTCCTCGTTATGCTCCACAAGGAACACAAGTTGATAAAACATTTCTGGACAATATTTACACAAGTGGGGCGGTTGGTGATGTCTTCCCAGTTTCTCTGGGGCGCACTTGAACGAGCTCGTTAGTAAGGGTCACAATTACCTTCATGCTGCTGTCGTACTTGATCCCTGCTGATACAGACCGTACCTGCACAGTATTTCCTGTAGGCTCGGGGTGGGGTAATACACGAGGATTTTGTGAGGTTTCCCTCTTCAAACACATTCTAGCTCCCAGCAGTGACAAAATCAAAGCAGCAGAACACCCTTCCTGTCTCTCAGGGAAAAAACCAACATTTCCAAAGGCCCAGCTCTGCCCTGTCCCCAGGTTTTGTGGCAGATACGCATCGCTGCTGCTGGAAAAGCAAGAGCTCTATTGTCAGCAGCCTTCTGCTCCAGGACTTATTTGGGAAACAGATCAGACCCGCAGAACTCCATGGGCTCTCTCACGACTGCAGCCTGGCAGGTCTGTGAATTAAATATAGAGCAGACCCAAAGACCTCTCCACTTCCTAAACCTCCCTTGCATTTTCAGGGAAAAGACCTTCCCCAGCTTGCCTCACCAGGAAGCGGGGTACTTGTGCCCTAGACTGTCTCCTAGGAACAGTGAGAGCTGTGAGCGTTCAGGTCTGGGTAACATACTCGGGCTTCTTTTTGCCCTCTGTCGCCAGGCTCCCCAGAGCACCCGACAGAGAAAGGAGGGACCTCCTCAGCTCAGAGCAGTAAAACCTCCTTTTCCAACTCGAGCTGCCTGTTAGCTGCTCTCCTGAGAACAGACAGAGACTCCTTGCCCATAAATACTCTTCTGGTATACAGGCGCATGCTCGCATCACCTGTCTCACACCACGCCGTGTTCAGCTTGAGAGGGGTTGCGAATGGGTAAAGACTTTGTACCTCGGATTTCATGTGATGACTAAACAAATGGAGAAAGAGACTGCAGCCATCGTCTGCCTTATTTTTTTTGCAGAAATGAGCAGCCTATGGACTGAAAATGCCTGAGCTAATCGAAGAATTTGTGGGGGGAAGTCCAGCATTCCATCTCTGAAGGCAATTTTTGTCCTCCTAGATACTTTATGTTCATCAGAGCTGGGTTCCTACAGCGAGGTCTTGCTCGGGTTCTGCAGCTGATTCCCACACAAACTCATGTCTCTTCAAGGATTTGCTGAGATTACAAATAACATTTGTTCTGGCAGAGACAGACTACAGGAGACAACTCTAACATGCGAGAGGCAATGGACAAGGTGAGTGCACAATGGCAGTTCACTGTTTCAGCAGACGCTGGAACACGGGGTCACCTGTGAGAAGCATCTGAAGAAAACCAAAGGAATGCTGACTTCACACGGAGCATATTTACATTGGGATGCTGCCTGAATTCCTCGTCCTGAAAGTGCATGTTGAGGGAGTCCAAGGCAGGAACAGATTCTGAAAGGGTTTGAATGACTTTGTGAGGCCAAAAGCTTATAGGGCCACTAGAAAAAGCTGCCTGGCTACATTCTGCCACATACAAAGTGCCCACAACATTGCTGATTGCTGAAGACCAAATGGCACAGAGGGTGAAGGATCGCTCCTTTCAGGACTGTATCCTGACTGCAGTGAAAACCAGAGGTGAGACTGGACGGACCTTGACTCTGGTCTAATCCAGCCTCTGTGGTAAGCACTGGCAGCGACCAGCCTCGCTATTGGAAGACTACAGTTTCAGGATGGTGTTCTTTGGATGGTGCATTCAGCTATTCTTTCACACTCCTAATCTTAGTTCTCAGGAAACACAAAGTTCAAACACATTTCCTCTATATAAAGCACGTTCTGCAGCAATTTATTCTCTTTTAAGACCTGTCACTTCAATGTTTAGTCTTGACTCCCATGAAGTTCTGCACTGAAGCAACGTACAGACTAGCAGAGCACACATCTGCACAGATGACTGGCCTCATGAGCCAAGCAGCAAGGGATGTAGTTGCTGATACAGATGCCTACATTTAGTTGAATGCAATACAGGTATCTGTGTGTGAGCTAGCAGTTTAACCTTCTACTGGCGCCAATAGAAATGTAGTCAATAGAGAATGCAGTTAGGAGACAGAATTCAGTGTAAACTCCATCCTTTGCTTAGCTCGTCTCCCCCTAGCTCTGCTAACTGCAGTCTTTAGATCTCCAGTGACTACTGCAGAAGACACCCAGCTGAGAAGTCAACACCTACATTTGGATAAACCAAAAGGGAAGCTTAACCTGTTCATAATTTCATTGGAATCCTAGAAAGTCATGAATAATTAATCTATGCTGAGTGGGTTTGGTAGTTTAAGTGTCTCAGGTCTGCCCCACAGCAGCCCATGACTCTTCCTTTTGTGAAAGGTGAAATTGCTTCTAGAGAGCTTGAAGTTTTAAGATGCATTCCATTGTTAAAGGAACATCTGGTTAAATCAGTCCTTCTTGGTGCAGAGAGCGACTGTACTGTGGCTCCCAGCAACTGGTAAGCAGCTGATAACCAAGAGACCAGCTGCAGTTTACATTTGGCAGGTCTTTGCTGAAGCAGAGGGCTCTTACCACACCACGCTTCCTTAGCAGCCAAAGACCAAGAGACAGGCTTTATGCAATTTAGCTGTCCTGTGCTGATCTCTACCTGTCAATGACTTTGTCCACATGTTTTGTACTTGTTCCCCAGCATCACTCTCTATGCCTTCAGAGCTGATCTCGCTAACGATGCAAGATCTTGTGCTCAAGGTCTAGCTTAAGGGAGCGAATGTTGCCTCATTCCTTTCCCCAAACCACAAAGAATCCCTTTGCTTGAGTGAAAACCTCAGCTTCTGTGTCCTCACCTCGAAGCCCCACCACAAATTGTCTTTCTTTGCTCATCTCTTAACAATTCATTTTTGTGCTAACTGTAAGAGCAGGAAGAGACAGGAGAAAACCTGAGATGCAGTCAGGTGGAGTGACGTGCCCGAGGCAATAAGGCAGCTTACCAAACTTATGCTGAAGTCTCCAGGGTCTCAGCAAAGTGCTCACAGCATTAAGTCGTGCCAAAATCCTGCAAGTCTGAAGTCCACACCTCTCACAAGTCTTCCGTGCACCCTGCCCCAGCTTCTTGTCCTCTCTTTTTCTCAGTGCCCCACATGATTGCCTCTTCATCCTTCAGGTCTTGGCAATATATTGTAAATACTCTTCTCTCTACCTGCCTTTCCGAAGGCTCCCTTCTCTGTGAGGAGGGAAGAAATGGCTTGGTGCCATCTTTCCATGTTCATCCTGTATTGTTGCAGTTGTACAACACACTCAGATTTCTGTTTGAATAGCAAACTGTTACTCAGCTTCCACTGTGAATAGTGTCTGCCTGGGGCAGGCAAGCTCACAGAAGATCTTTGCTTTCCCTCTCTCTCTCTAAAAATAAATAATCAATGAAAGGGAGAAGTCAAAAGCTCACCATGCCCCAAAGAAATGTCTGCATCTCCAAGGAAGCCTTCCGAATCTCTACCCCAAGTTAGTAGACATTTGCAGATCAAAGGATTGAAAACATGAAGTCCTGTTTGTGTGATGCAGACCAGAGCAAACAGCTCTTGTCAGAAGCAGTGAACAGGCCAGCACACTCCTGCCAACACAGCATTACCATCAGCTTTGGAAAGCTGATGTCACTGCTGATCGTTAGAAACAGAGCTCGTGTGGAGGATTTTGCAATAGGAATTAGGCTTTCAGACCATCTCACTCGCTCCCATAGAGGAGCTGGAGATGCTTAGGCACAACTTGGGAGCAACGCTTTAAGGCACAGATGGAATATTTTTATCCCATGGCGATTGGCTTGAGGCTGCCAGACTAATCCCAGGGTGGAAGCAGGGAGTAGGAGACCCTCCTGTGGAGGAACCAGCAGAAAACCTGCGGGCAGATGTCAGCTGGGGGCTTTGATGGTTTCCCTGGTGGAGCTATGTGGGAAATAGGTGTCAGTTACCCTGGAAGGAGGGAGTGTCAGAAGGGAGCTTAGGTCATCAGCGCCGGTTCTCTGTAGCAATGTACCAGTCTTCCTTACCTGAACCAGGGGAGATTGCATTACATGCAGTAATTGCAAACATAAACTGATGCACCTAGAGAGGATGGCAAAACGAGAAAGGAACCAGGCAAACAGGGTATTCACGAGAGTATTGGAGTAATACAAACACCCGGCTACATCTCTAAGGGAGGGGGGGCTATTTCTAAATAACCATTCTTCCTTCCTGCACGTAGGAGACTGCAATAGCAACTGGCAGGAGGATTTGTCTGTTATTGGAGCTGTTTTCATTTGATATAGCTCTAGCCAAACTATCTTTAAAAAGGGAGCACACTCTATTGCAGGGGAACTCTTAAAGAGGGGTTTTCATATTGCATCCTATCCTGTCATACACTGACTTTTACAAGTCTGGGACGCTGTGAAACATTCCCTTTAGCTGGTCGGGTTTCTGTGGCTGATCCCCCTTCCCCCTTCCCCGTGGCTATTTTTTGTGTACATAACTTACAAATAGCTCTTCCAGAAACCTGGGAAGTTCCACTGAGCAAGAACACTTTTCCTCCTTAGCAAGACTGCAGCCAACCTTTCCTTGCGATAGAGCTAAGCTATAGGTAAGACAAGTCTCTATCATTTTGAGTTGGATCCATCAGGGCCAGTAAAACAAACAAAAAGAGCCGTAAAGGCAGAAGGCTGCTTTTGTGCTCACCTAACTGAAGCACTATAAATCTCAGAAGATCTTAAAGTCACAAGAGCTGTTAGCTGTTCTGAGGGAAGGAAATCAAGGACACGGTTCTGCAGCTATACAGATTAGCGTGTGCCTGCTTATATTGCCCCTTGAATAATACGCATAGTCCTGGTGCTCGCCCTAAGGGGAACAGAGTGGAAAACAATCAAAGAAGAGCCACAGGGATGATTAAAACCATGGAGTAATTTCCATACTTCAGCTCTTCAGCCTGGAACGGTGATGACTCGGAGGAGATACGGCACATGCCTGTACAGAGGGATGAAGGAAGGGGCTCGTTCCCTTTCTGTTCCAGCACGAGAACGAAAGAGTGCCAAATAAAGCTGGTAGGTTCAAAATGAGCAAAACCAGATGGCTCTACATAAAGTGTGCAGTTAAACTGCGGGGTTCCCTGTAGGAAGATACTGCTCATGGTGGTTACATGGGCATACGGGGAGCTCCTGAGCATAAACTATTGATGGCTGAGAGAGCACTCCAGGGAAGTGCATGCTTGTGCTATTCTTACTCACCTCCTCAGACGTCTCTTTCTGGACACAGTGAGAGGCAGCATACTTTGGCCTGGCCCTGCACTGCTGTTCCTATTTTCATAACCACTTTTGGATAAAACTATCAGAGTCCCTTTCTTTGCTTCAACTGCATCCCAAACGCAGGTGGTAATAGTGCTGTTACTGTACTGCTAGTGTCTGTTAGGAGGTGCTGATGTCAGTGACTTACTGAAACACACACGGCAGGTCTAATCAGCAACCTGCTTGGGCATCAAGAGCAGGAAAGATGATAAGAGTGTCCAGAAAGAGGGAGTGATTCAGTTATTCCAGGGTCTTAATCAACTGGCACTGCAACAGCACAGCCTGTGGAGGTCTTGTTTTTAAAAGAGAAGTGTTTTTATATGTGACTTTGCAGCCACTGCCCTTCCGATGATGGACTGCTGTTGCCTTTCATCCACCCCAGCAGAAATACGTGCTCGACCGATGTTAGCATTAACAAGGCTGAGGCTCACTCCTTGTTCAAATCACAAAGGCGAAGGCTTCCCCTCAGAGAGGTACTTCCACACAAGCTATGAACGGCCTTTAGAAAACATTTTGCTGTATTTAGCATTTTATTGGAAGCATTTAGTGAAATGAATTCTCCGTTTCTCTGAGCTGTGCATCTGGATGTAATACCAGTGGTAATTGATTTTCTGATGGTGCATGAACTGCTAATGTAAAACTTCTGCAGAAGCCTTAAAGGTGACATCTATTTTCTCTGCAGAAAGCCTATATAACCAGGCCTTACCCAGGAGATGAACATCTTCAAGGAACCAGGCAGGACTGCAGTTCCCTCATCCCAGTCACTGACCCCAGATGAGGTAAGGAGATTGGTACCAGCCCAGCCTCTCCATGTCTTCTGAAAACTTGACCGCATCAGAGAGGCACCAGTGACTGTCTGAACACCTTTTATTCGGTATTACATTACGAACACGATCTTGCCCCGGCAGTTTTATTAGATACATATTCTGACATTTAGGCCATGAGTTTGCATTCACTCTGCACCTGCCACTTCCACCCTCTGTAAACCTCCTGGCCAGGTTCCGACAGTGGTGTGGAGATGGAGGACATGAGCTGCCTCACTGGGCTGATTGATGTCTGTGTGTAATCAGTGTAGCCACGCCAGGACCAGGCCCTGTGGGCTGAAACAGGTTGCTGCCTTCTGTGACAAGGCAGCTGAGGACAAATATTGCCTACAGTGTCTGCTGACGCTGGAGCACTGCAATTACTTGTGTTGCCGAAGGATTTTTCTCCATGCTCGCTGGCTCATTTACAGTTCTCCCACATTCTCCTTTATGTCCCCTTTCATTGAGTCAATATTTACCTCTTTAACACTCTCTTCCTCTGCTTCCTTCCCTCCTGCAAGCAGAATAGCACAGCCTCTGCTAGCAGCTGCATCTGCACACAGGCCTGCCGCAATGATGGAGGTGAGGCCAAATGCACCCTCCACGCTTTTATAGCTAAAGCCACAAAACGCCTTACTCGATTTTGTCTGGGAGAAACTCTTGGTTCTCTTGCATTTTGACTCTTGATGCTCTTCTGGGATAGAACTGCACTTGCACGAATAGCAGGGACAGTTGGTGACAGATGCAAAGAAGGAACGGAGTCGTTAGGCAGCCCACTTTCACTGCCAACATGGAAAGAAAATAATCTACCTTAAAGGAAACCTTCCTTCTGAACTTCTTTTAAAGCCTCTGACTACATTCAAATGACAAGTGTAAAACAACAACCCCATTTGGACAGGCGTGGACGCACTGCAGAACACTCCTCGTGCCTCATTGACACCTAGTGCCTTCTGACTGCTGCAGTTCAGGCAACAGCTGAAAAGAAAACATTGGAAGAGACAATGAGAAGATAAACCTGATTGTGATCTTCTTTTAGTCAAGATGATTTTTAAAGCATGACAATAAGATACCTGGCCTGATGCACTAAGAGGACCTTGTTTGTTCTGGATTTCACCAGGAGGTCAGAATCAAAGGTCGAATCTCTTCTCAAACATCACGGAACCGTAGAATCCCAGAATGCATGTGGTTGGAAGGGACCTCCAAAGGCCGTCTAGTTCAACCCCCTGCAACGAGCAGGGACATCTCTAACTACAACAAGATTGCTCAAGCCCCCATCAAGCCTGACCTTGACCACCTCCAGGGATGGGGCCTCCACCACCTTCTTAAGCAACCCGCTCTAGTCATCCGCCACCCTCATACTAAACAATGTTCTTCTAATGTCCAGCCTAAATCTAACCTTTTCCAGCTTAAAACCATTACCCCTCATCCTGTTGTTATATGTCCTTGTGAAAGGGGTGTATGTGAGAAGAAAATGAGCAAGGTTTGAGCATATGTGGAACAAAATCTTCTGAGATGACTATTTAAACCAAGCAGCTAAACTGAGAATTACACCTCATCCTGACACCAAGGGTTGCTTACTACTTTGAAAAACACAAGTGGCTGTAATGGGTTAGAGTGAGAGGCTGAATCGGTTTGGGTCGGTGCCTGCAATTCAAGCACCCTGACCAGCTCTTGATGAGAATTCAACAGGCAGTGAAGCAACTTTGCTAAAAAGAATTTCTTGAAGCCATCACCAATAAGAAAAGGAAAGAATCCCCAAATAAATGAAAGCATCAAAAAGGCGAAGCAGAACCTGTATCACCCTACAACCATTTATTACCTTCTGTCACCGGGACTTCTAGAGAAAAACAGCAGATTTTTTACTTCTGGGTTTGAGTTTGAACCTTATTTTCTCGAACAGCTATCAAAGCTGAGCAAGCTCCACCAGTGCTATTTCAGATCGGAGCCCTTCTGCCTGGTACAGTCACACCATGATTCCTTATTTGTATTAACCAGCTCAGTCCCACTGAAACCAGACTTGGCCATGCAATGAATTCCCACCCTGCTGTGAGTGAACAAAACGTCTGTATGGGCCACGAGAGGTGGCACAAAGGCCACTGCCAAGCAGTGGATGAGTGGATCATCTCTTTCCAGTATGAAAAGGCATTATTTCCTTAGCCTTGAGCTTTGGTTCACCAGGCTGACACACACAGAGAATGCTCTGTGGCGATTGAGTGCCTAAGATGCACTCATGCTGCAGAACTGTTTTGCTTCACAGGGAAGCTGTAAACGCTCAGCCACAAGATTGCCAGGCAGAAAGCTTTAGGGTTTTCTGGGCATACAGCAGCAACGTCAGTCACTCCAGACACCAATCTATTCAATATTTAGTCACTGATTTCTCAACTTATGCCTTCTTTCTTCATACTCTGAAGAAAACCTACATACACCTTCTTTAATAAGGTAGGAACATCAAACCCTCAGGTGAGTTCTACACATGCTAAGTTGTCCCATGAAAACCCTGGCAAGGGATAAATTTTACTTCAAGATAGATCAGTAAGTTCAATTTAGCAAATTGTCTCTACTCTAGTAATAACCATGCAGAAAAAGAGGGAATTTGATTTTCTAGCTGAAAACTCATTAGACATCCTACTCCAGGGCTTGGGGCAGCACCAGAAGGATGCACCTGAAATCCATTTCAATGTGACATCTCTCCGCCTTTCCCTGCTTCAGAAGCTATGCTACTGGTGGTAAGTATGCACCACCGCTCCCTCCCTCAGGAAGCTGTGAGCTGCAGAACTAAGGATAATGCTGAACCTCTGAAGGCCATTTCTTTCTGCAGAAACTTCTGCCAACACTGGTTACAGAAGCGCGTTACCCAAAGAAGGAGCTTCACTCATCTCTCCTGGTGCTCCCATGCTCACCTTGCCCAGACAGCCTGGATGGGAAGTAGAGCAGAATTCTCAGCAGCCACAGCCGGTGCGATTGCTTCAACTACATTTGTCATGTGCTTGTCTCTGTTGCTCTCTCTTTCAGCATAGGAAGTGAGAAGACGAGTGGCCTGAGATCTGTCCTGCCCCTTAATTAATATTAATCCAGTTAATCCTTGTCCATCTCCTTCTTACTTACCTGAAAGCTTAAGAGAATCATTTCATATTCAGTGCAATTTGGTTGGCTGTTTGAGAGCCCTTTTCCATCACATTCCCCTCTCCCACAGTGTCATCACTGACTTTTGCACACTGCTGCCATTCATGTTGATTACAAGATAATTATCTGAGAGACAAGCACTAATCCAAATACAGGCTTCACATTTACACTGGGGGATGCAAACTGCACGTCATTTCCCTGCAATCTTGTGTCTATTAAATCATAGAATTAGAGAACAGTTTGGGTTGGAAGGAACCTTAAAAAGATAGTCTGGTTACAATCCCCCTGCCATGGGCAGGGACCCTTTCTACTGTCCTCGAACGCTTCAAAGGATGGGGCATCCTCAGCTTTTCTGGACAACCTGCTCCAGTGTCTCACCACTATCACAGCAAATTATTTCTTCCTAATATCTAACACAAATCTACCCTCTTTCATTTAAAGCCATTACCCTTTGTCCTATCACTACATTCCATGACCAAGAATTCCTCCTCTTCTTTCCTGTAGGACTCAACTTTAAGTACTGGAAGGCTGCCATACAGTGTCTCAGGAACCTCCACTTCTCCAGACTACCCCAACTCTTTAAAGGTTAAAAGCACTGATATTGCAGAGGCAATGCCTGTGTTGGTAGGTTTCGGTGGCCAGGCTCTGTTTGTGGAGCCAAGCAGTGTCCGAGGTTCCTTCCTTGCTGAGGGTTACATCATGCGGCAGTGGCAGCACCACATAATCCATATTCCTGGCAGAGAGAGAAAGCAAACCAGAAATGTTAAACCTCATACGCCCAGGCTGAACTCATGCCAAACCTCACACCCATGTCATGGGCTTGCTACAGCAGAGCAGTGGGGTCCTGGGGGAACTGTACTCTCCATCTCTTCCCCTTGACCCTCCACCCCAGGAGGCACCTAGCCTGCGGTTTGCTGCCCATTTACAACCCCGCTGGGTCACTTCTGGGCCGTGAAGGTTGGCCAGCCTATTCTAGTTGAAACAAAAGAAATGGAGGCTTTGGATCACAAGCATCTGGTGTCTGAAAAGTTTGCTTAGTGGTATTTCATGAGTGTAAAATTATTTAAGTTCTAAACATTGAATGCTGGGCTCTTACCCTAAGATTCTTCCTGTTGCACCTGGCATAACGCTTGGGTTAACTTCCAGACCAAATGCAGTGTGGACGGCATTAGGTGACTTTACGTGGAAAGCAACCCAGTACCACAGACCGAGAGAAAGATTGCGTGATGTGAACAGCTGGTACGTCACAAGTCAGGTATGTGCTGGGAAAAGCCTGCCTCACCCTCAGTCACTCTGCTAATTAAAGTTTACCCTGGTAACCTAGGGAGAGAATTAAGAAACAAACTTTAGGCATTCTTACTTCTTCACTTGTGCAATGGAGTCCTTAGAAATTCACAGGGGAAATGTTAAAATATGGTTGCATTGCAATTTTGTATGCCTCTCCAGTCGCCTTCCTCCACATGGTATTTTCCTCAAGGTACTTCGTTTCCCAGATTTAGGAAGTGTAGGGTTGTTTTGGGGGGCAAGGATTTAGTGTTTTCAAAAGGACTGGAATACCAAACCAAGCAGTGTATATAATCATGGGGAGGTCCTTTAATCTCACCAGGCTTGAAGATTTAACGTTATACTTCATTGTGCAACACAAGAAAAATACCTCGGGAACAGAAATGCCTTTTATTCCACTCCCCATGTATCTGATGCTCTATTCCCTCAGGCACTGCTTGTTTGCCAAAGGATTGTTTAACCACTGTTTGACAATTTCCAAATGGGAAAAAACGCTGGGCTCCGTCCAAAGGAAGGGAGGAGCTTTTCAAAGTTCTGCATTTATCTTGGTTAAAAGTAAACAAGCTGACCCTTTCAACATTAGTCACGCCTGTTGTGTAAGGGAGGGTGTGAAAGCGCTCTGCAAAGACCGCCGCATTTCTCCACGCTTTGTAATGATTAACATTTGCATTGAGGATTGAATGGGACTAAATGACCGCCTGGATGTGCTGTAAGGAGTGCCGGGGAGCCGGCCATCCCTGGGTAACTGAGGGTAACTGGGTGAGCTGCTTGGTGGGGGGGTAGTGGCTCGGCTCCTCGTTGGAGCCAGGTAGCTGCAGCAACCTTCAACCCACAAGCACACCCGGCGTGGGCAAAGAGGGTTCTGCTGGCTGGTGCCCTGCCAGGACTCACGTATCTTTACAACGGAGGAAAAGCAGGCAGAGTGGACCGGAGGGCAGAGGGAAACAGCCCCCAGACCACCGCACCACACAAACTCTGCCGGCACAGTTATGGCAGTGCGGCCAGGCCTTGCAGGTGGGCGCAGAACCTGCAGTCGGATAAGGGGGCTTTCACCTCGCCG
Source organism: Upupa epops (assembly GCA_013397515.1). Classification (NCBI taxonomy): domain Eukaryota; kingdom Metazoa; phylum Chordata; class Aves; order Bucerotiformes; family Upupidae; genus Upupa; species Upupa epops. The sequence goes on along the minus strand of VZRI01007956.1, from coordinate 205,129 downwards.
GCAAAACCCTTCTCTGAATAAAACCTGCAGCCCTCCGAAAAATCCAGTTCCGCATCCCGCGGGGGGGGACACACACTACATTCCTTCTGCGAGCGAAGTTGTGCCCGCTACAGGTGGGGTTTGGGCATCACCACGGGCATGGAGGGAGAGGGAAGGGAGTGCTGGGCGGGTACGGCAGTGACACCCAGCCCCCGCTGCAGTAGCAGTGCTGGGGTGACAGCGGGGCAGGGGCGGGCAGGGCGGAGCAGGACGTAGGTGGCGGTGGGGACAGCAGCGGGCTGCGCCCAGGCAGTGCCCCCACTCCCCAGGCACTTCTGACCTCCCGGTGGGATAAGGGCAGCCTCCGCTCCCTGCCGCCGTCGGAAGGCAGCAAGAACGGCCGGCGAGGGGAAGGCGAGGCGAAGGCAAGGCTCCGCACCGACAACTCCTCCCAGGCTCCGGCGCACTTCCTTCTCTCTCAGTAGCCGCCATGCAGGAGGAGTGCTAGGCAAAAAAAAGGAAAAAGAATAATAACGCAAAGCGGGGAATAAAGAGACTGACCTACTTTGCAAGTGAAAAAAAGAGTAAGAAAAAACCCCAAACGCTCGCCGTCAACGTTTTGCTCCAATTGCCGGTGCGGCGTTGCATAACCGAACGGGGAGCTCCTGCCCGTGCCTGGGGAGGCCGGGAACTGCCCCGGGGCAACGCGATGCCGTACCCCGCTGCTGCTCGGCTCCGGGGATGCGGGCACAGCCAGGACGCGGGGTCACCGTGGGACGGGGTCCGAGCGGAGCAGGGGTTTCCCAGCCCCTAGAGCCGAGCCCTTTCGGGGTCCCGCCGGGACGCCACGGAGCCGGACACCTGGGTACAGCCAGGTGGAGCTGGTGCCCAATTGGGGCGGTGGGGGCCCGCAGAGACAGGCAGTGCAGCGCGGGCGTGTGGCCACGAACACACCAAGGGCGAGAACGCCGGGGTCTGCTGGCAACCCTGTGAAACCACCCTCGATGCGGGCCCGGCTTTCGGGCTGAGTTGGGAGGTTCCCCCCCCCCTCGTTTTTTTTTCCTTCGTTCTCTGCTTCTCCTTTCGTTCTCTTTCCAGCTTCTCCTTTTCTTGGATCCTCGCCTGTCTCCTCCCACAGAACGAGAGAGAGAAAAAAGGTCACGTATGTTTGGAAAAATATGTAGGTCAGTGGAACATTCCCCGCACTTGTGCTCAGGGAGCCGGGGCGGGAGAGCTCCTCCGCAGCCCTCTTGCTGCCCACCGCCCCAGCCCGGCCCTGCCGCGGCCCACCGCGGGGAGGGGGCGGGCGAGCCAGGGTTCCCTTTCCCCGTGCCTGACCCATTTTGCGCACTGGCCTCGGGTTTGGGCTGCCCCCC
>VZRI01007956.1:110004-203131 GCA_013397515.1 Upupa epops | reverse complement strand
CCACCCGCGACAGCAGGGTCGGGAGGGGTGGAGTGGGGGTGGAGGGGCACCCACGCGGGATGTCCGCCCACGGGTGACCCCCCGTGGCGGCGCTCGGGATCAGCCACCCCCGTCCCGGGGCACTGCGGGGGCGGCGGGCGTGCCCAGCGGCGCAGAGCGGTACCGGCTCTGCCGCGGGAAAGTTTCTGCATAGGGAGAGCGCTGTGAGCTCCGTTCGTACCCGGTCGGGCCGACGCCTTTCGCTGGAACATCGGTCGCCCCCCAAAGAATCCCCCTCCCCGTCTCGCACTCTCGGTGCGGTGGTGTCCCGGTGTGGCGGGTTCATTCAGGCTACACTGGAAAACTTCCAGTAAGACCAGTGGGGTATCTGAACGGGCGAAGGCGCCTGGTGTGAGCAGAGGTTGTGTCTGCGCCGGGATCCCACTGTAGTCGCTCGATTCCCCTCCATGTGAAGAACTGGGGAGAAACGTGAGAAGCCCAGGGCTGGGCGATAGTGTGAATTGCGGTGCATGGTGTGACCTCTGTGGCCACCGGCCTCATGCCTCAGTTCACCGGTGTGCTCGTCCCAAAACTTTTCTTCGTACTCCTGAAGTGTCTGCAGGTTGTCAGTTCACTTTCACTCAGGTGACTCAGAAACAATTAGTGGTTGTAAGTACTGCAGCTACCAGAGATACCAGAGCCTTGTCAGGTACTAAATCTGTGAGGGGCTGCTGGGTTCCCTGGGATGGGCACAGCTGAACTGAGTGTTCAATTCAACAAGTGGCAGCTGCCTCTTGAATTGGAAAATGGTCCTCAGTCTCTATTACCCTGGTGTGAAATGCTCGTTTATACCCCACTGTGCGCTGAGTTTGTTTGGTGATGCTAAATAATGCGTGTTCTCAGTTTCCATGCTGGGCCAGACCGTCTGCTGATCCATGTCTGATTCTGGGGATGGTCAGCTACTGCAGGGCCCAATCCTGCAGACAGTCTGTAGATGGGTATGGACATGGTGTGCAGGGATGGCCTGCAAAAGAGCATTTAGAGAGCACTTGGAGTATTGACATGCTGTGCCCCTCTCACCAAACGTGAAGATGAAGGTTTATCAGAACCATGTACCTGAAACGAGGGTGAGTCCCCAAACTGATAGCACGCCCATGCCCTCCTCTAAAGCCTAGGGACAGTAGGTATGCCTGAAATTGTTTTCCCTCCGAAATAAAGGTGCTGCCCTGTGTGTGCAGGATTGAAGCCACCAGCCATGCTTTGCAGAGTTGTGATGATGGCCTCGTTTCCTAGCCCAGAGCTTGTGAGAGCCCTTGGAGGAGGTGCTGCCACGGGCAGCAACATAGTTTCCTGTTAAAATTGTCCTGTGGTCCTGTGGTCCTCTGCTCGTGGATGCCTCTGGGCCGGCTAAGCTGAAAACCAGGCGGACATTTTCCGGGTTGAGTGATCACTGGAGACAGACTGTCTTTGTGAAGCTTCCATGAAATGGTTCAGGTATTTCTGAGAGCGTGGTTAGAGGGGAATGTATTCTTTGCCATGAGGCTGACAAAGATGGTTCAGGTATCCATCAGCCTGGACCTTGATCTGTCTTTCACTGCAAATGTGCAGGTTTTGGTCATGTAGAAAAATACTTTCACCAAGACTGCTGAATTCCTGTGGCTTTGTGTTCTGGAGCAGGAAAAAGATAACTGGCTTGGGATCAACTTTGTGATGGGGATGTGTCTTATGTTGAGCCTTTGAAAAGCTTCCAGCTAGAGATCTGCATGTGCAAAAGTCTTTCAGTGATCGTGTCATGTTACTACTGCTTTTTCATCCTTATGTTTCTCCTCACATGGCCCACTGTGCTCTTCAGCTTGTGCCTCCTCTTCTTCACTTCTTCCCTGACAGAAACTGCTTCTGTCTCCTTGCCACGAGGAGTAACTCTTTTCAAAAGTAGTGAGTGATAGGACAAGAGGAAATTACCTCATCGGTGCCAGGGGAAGTTTAGGTTAGACATTAGGAAAAGCATCTTGACTGAAAGGGTCACCGTGCATTTGAACAGTCTGCCCAGAGAGGTGGTTGAGTCACCACCCCTGGACATAGAAGTCACGTAGGTACGGAGTTCAGTGGTGGGCTTGGTGCAGTTCAGCTGATGGTTGGACTCCATTTTAGAAATCTTTCTCAACCTAAGGGATTCTTTGATTCTATAAACTGTTGTTTCTCCACTCATGGCCTTGAGAGTAGCTGTCTCCACCGTTGAGCCAAGGCTCTGGTGTTGTGCTGAGCCCCATACGCTGGTTCTCCTTATCCCATGCCCCATAATCAGGCAGCACTCAAAGAAGCAGGAGCTGGCACCAGGAGCAGTCTCAGGCCTCGGGCACTAGGTTTGCAAGGGCCAGGATGGCATCATTGCTTCAGGGAAGTCTCACACTACATTTTGTGCTGTGACCTAATGGACTCAGCTCCTCTGGTGACCACTGCAGCAAACAGTAGGGTAGGTTTTCCATTTACTAAACCAGAAAAAGAATTGATGACACTATATTAACAGTAAAATCCAGGTAGAGAAACCTATGGGAATAAACAGCGTGTAAATATGTAATTGGCGGTGTATCGTAATATATTCTTTGAAGGTTGGGAAATTAAGATCAATAAGCGATTGCTTTGATTTGTAGTGCTGGCATCCTTTGAGGATAGTACACTTGGCACAACAACTGTAATGATTTCAATAATCATTATCTGTGTTCAGCTCTAAGGTTTGAGCAATCAGATTGCCTGCGTCACCGTGACATTGATGACTGGCAGACACCGTGCCATGGAAGGTGACAAATACATCTTTGTAAGATGAATTTAAGTAACTTCCACTTGTGTTTACAGTTTCTCTTGCAGGCTCTTAGGGCAGATGTGCTTGAGTTGCAGAATTTGTAGAGGGATCATTATCTATACACAAAAAGCAATTTTCCTAGCTTTGGCTTAGCTTTGTGTTGATCCTTGATCTTTATTAAAGTTGTGCTTGAAAAACTAAGCTGAGGCCGTGGAAATATCTGTGTTTTAGCTAGTTGAATTCAGTCAGACATCAGCATCGGCCGATAGACTGACTTTTTTTATAAGACCGATTGCCAAGGTTTGAAAAGGAAACGCCGTTAGGTAATCTCTAAGCAGAATGTGTAGGGGGTGGTGGGTGTGTAGTAGTGATGCTTGTGGTATTTCGTGGGGTTTTGGGCGAGGACAGAGGTGCTGCTGTTCCCCTAGGCCTGCTGTGGGCCACATGGGGTGTGTATGACACTGTGTCACCAGCTGAGCTCAGAAAAAGGAGTTTCAAGGCAGGAAAGGCAAGGCGGAGAGAAGGGGTATGCTTCATGCTCTGCATAAGCAGCTGAGAAACAGCAGACGTGGTTCACTTTCATCCGTGCCTTGCACTTACCTTGCAGTGATTCAGGGATGTCAGCAGAGTAGATTGAATGGTCTGAGGGCACAGCTTTCTTGGCCTTGTACACTTACATTTTATGCACGTTTGGGGGACAGAGGGCTAAGTACTGATTTTTTTTTAGTGCTTCTGTTTGCATCTCTTTACTCTGAAGGCAAACCAAGAAACATAACTCAGTCCAAACAAAATGTTGTGTTTAACTACACTTTGGTGAAGACATTTCTGCTCCTTTATCCTAGGACCATGGCAGAGATCCATGTTTATTGCATGTAGCCTGCCATGTTTAGGAGGAAGAGTCTTGTGCACTCCCAATGCTAGTTTCAGTCCTGCTTCAGTCCAAAAATCCCCCTGTGACTGCAGAAAAAGGAAACTCTCATTGAAGTTAGGTCACTGGTGAGCTTGGATCTTTGTGACTGGGCTTTGCCTGGTGCCCTGCCAATACCTGCCTGGTGTTCCCGGCCTTCTGCTTTGCTGCTGAGGCAATGGCCATCTCTTTCTCCAGTGCCTGTGCAGTGGGCAGCATGCTCATAACTCCAAGATATTCCAGAAATGACTGTGTAAATGGTAGGAACAGGATGGTTATCTTCTCCTGTTTGTCTCTGTAAAGTAGCTGGATGTTTGCTGGCCTGATTATGGCAGGCATTTTTCAGCTGTTTGACCCCTCTTCTTGGGAATCTGTGCATAAAATGGAAGATTTCTAACCCAGTGAAATGATGACATGGGGATAAGAAACTAAAGCGTGTGTATGCACATGTGAGATCAGAAAGGAGGTTTGAAAGTGCACGTGTAAAACCTTTCTGTAAGTTTAAAACCTATGAGAAGTGCCAGCAGGGCAAAACATCATCTGCTGGGGCCTTTCAGTCACCCTCTCTCTTCAAGAGTCTTCATGTCAGATGAAGGTAGTAGCCGTGTCAGGTAGAAAGTTAATCATATGGAATTATAATAAGTATAATCACATGGAAGTGTAATTACAGCAATTCAGTGCTGCAGATCACGGAAGATGCAGAAGCTTAAATAAAATTTTCCATGGACAACTCGTTAAAAAATCAATGCAATGCTCATGTGAGGGGTTTTCTTAAAAAGGCGAGTAGAATGTTAGGGATCATTTTAAAGAGCATGTAAAACAACGAAAAGGAATCTCTCTGGTGTGCCCACATCTTCAGCACTGTGTGGTGTGGACCCTCCCTACCCTGAAGGTGTAAGCAAAGGAAATTCAGAGGGAGGCAGCAAAGGTGGTCTGAGGAATAGAGTGGCTCCAGCCTGAGGAGTGGCCATGCTGATGGAGTGATGCACAGAAATCTGTGAAAATATGCGAAGCGTGGAGGAGTCATGCTGCTATCACAATTACTTCACAGCAACGTGGACTTTTCTACAGCCTTACTGGGGACCATTGTTCACAGAAACAACGTGGAGGGCATTGGGGGAAGCAGATGGTGGTGGGGATGGAAAGAAAAGGTAGTGGCCAGACTGCTGAGCTCCTTACCACATGATGTGGGTGCTGAGAGGTTCCATCAGATAATTAGGTGACTGGATGAGTGTATGGAAGAGAAATCCATCAAGGACTATTAAATACAAACCCACTGCCTCTGGCTTAGGAAGTCTGAGCTGTGAATTCTTGGAAGCTTGGTGAATATCCTGAGGAAATATTACCACTGTTTTGCCTTGTACTTACCCCTCTGCACCTCTGCCTGGCAACAGCTGAGAGGCAGTGCTGAGCCAGGTAGTGCCCCAGTGGCTGCACAACAAAGTGGGCCAGCATTCCCTCCCCTTAGGTTTACAAGACCAATGGCTGATGGCTTGCATCTTCAGTGCTCTGAGGTGCGCTGTTATAGCACATCTGTGATGGGAAGAGACAGTTAGATGTCTGTGCGTTCCTAAGCAGAGCCAGGGCACGAGGCAGCATTTGTACGTGCTACGGAAAGCAGGGCACACTGCTCGCATTCACTCCCTGGTGCCCTATTATTGAGCTGTGCATGCACGGAGAGGATAGGCAGCCTTATCTCTTTGGGTTCAAGTCAGTTCAGAAAGCAATTACATTCACGGAATCAATCCCACCAAGAGGCATTGAATACCAAGATACAATGCCTGGCTGAAGAAGTCTCCACTGGGAGGCTGTAATATTGCTGCATGCCTGCCCTGCTCATGCAGGCTTCGTGAGCCTTTGCTGCTGCCTGATGTCAGGGAGACCATTCAGGGCAAGGTAGTCATCTTCCCTGACCTGATGTTGCTGTAGTTACAGTTCTATCTGTCTGTAAGAGGTCAGGCTTTGAAATTCTGAGCCAAGAATATGGAGACATGTTGGAAATTAATGTTCTTTATCCAGTGCACTTCAGCATTGGTTAAAACAATGATGTCTTGACTGATGTTTACCACACCAGACAATTTGCCTCATCACCTGAAAGGCAGACTTTAAAGGCCTGGATTGTGCTTACCACAGCTGTGCTAAGCCAAAGACTATGTGTTGCTATTTACTTAAGCAGTGGTCTAGCCACAGTGAATTCAAATGCAGCTCATGCTGGTGGTATTTGCTGGCTTTTAGATGGGATGTATTGCTATTAAAGCAACAGCTACAATCCCAGACTCAGCACTGTCTGAGTCCTTCTGATCATTTCTCAAAATTTCTGGCTACAGAAACCCCAATGCAGCAGTTAGTGGAGCTCCCTTCTCTCTAGCTGTGCCATTTTTGGCTCCTTTATGTAATGAAATGGCAGGCCCTTAACTGCCTCCATGAGTGAGGTTACATAAGGAGCCTGGGAAAACAGAGCTCCAGGAGCCTTCCTGAATCCTGCGTGTCTTGTGTGATGTCATTTAACATTATCTAATAAGAGATATTAACCTTTCCCTCCCCTTCACCCTCAGCACATCTCGGGGGAGTGATACTGATTTAATTATATACACAGACCTCGGTTTTAGAGAAGTCATCAAACTTTTCAGTCAGTTGAGCAGTCGTGATGTTTGGGTAGCCTTGAATTTTCTGTGATCGGCACTCAATCCAGTTAAAAATAAAAACCACATGAAAACCAACCTTGAACAGGAGCATTCTTGTTTTCCATTCTCAGTTCTAATTTGATACCTATTCTTGAAGTTAATCACTATGGTTTTGTTCTATCTTGGGATAAACAATTTAGTATTCAGGCAGGTTTTTTCCCCTGTAAAAATAGACAATACTGTTCAATCATCAGAAAGAAAAGCAGCACGTGAAAATCACAATCAGCTTTAACAGGATTGCAGATGGCAGTGAATTTAGCCCTGCAAACTCTAGTAACTGAGTTTGATTATTTATTATCATTTTGTCATTGATGAGCATTGATTTTGCTTTATTTTTGGCTGCCAAGCTGAGGAGAATATTTTATTCTCCAATCTACTTGTGCTTCCTTTTCAATATATATCAATACAGTATTTGGGAAGGACATTGTCACTCAAACAGTCCGTTCAGGCAGTAGTTCTGTGAACCGCAGGAGTGCTTTTCCAGCAAGAGTTAGACTGATTAAAAAACAAAGAGGTCAATCATATTTAATCACTCTTAATTTGTATTTTTTTCAAAGAATGATTGATGGATCTTTCTTGCTTCCTGGGCTGTGACTGGACCTTAGTTGGGAAAATTCTGGACCTTTAATTTGATTATTTTCAAGGTGGCCTGAAGCAGTTTTTAATCTTTTCCCCTTCCTTCCATCACGGACATCCAAAGGACTAACTGACCTCACTCAGCTGGTGCACGCTGATCTAACTCAGCTGGTTGCAGCAGTTACATATATACTACCTGGCCCCTAACACCCCTGTCTCGTAAAAAATGTGTTGTCTTTTCCAGCGGGAGAATATCCTGCTCTATGTTCTTGTCAATCAAGTATGAGAAGTAAAGCTGCGTTTGGTGCAGCATCCCGCTGTCCTTGTTAAGGCAGAATTCCCACAGACATCTAGGGGAGTTTGTCCAACAAACTACAGCCTTGGCCTTCTAAAAGGTCCAAGTGTTCTCTGCTGGTTTTTGGTCGTGAGGTTAGAGTGGATTTTGTTTCTTGTTTGGTTTTTGTTTTGTTTTAGATTTTATTTGTTTATCTCACCTTCTGTTTTGACTGTCCCTCTGCTGTTGCATCTTCTGAATCTTTAGCTTCCTTCACTGCATCTTTTTTTCTTTTACTTCTGTCAGGCCTTAGGACTGTCTACTTCCCATCTTTCCCTCTCCTTTCTTCTCTCCTCTTACTGCCTTTCAGTTACCTGTTATCCTCACCTTCGCTGCCTGCACTGTAAAATGGTGATATGCATCGTGCGTGTTTCCAGGCATTTCATTTAGCTTAGGTTTAGGTCCCTTCTACACATGGGTGCCTTTATTCAGGTTCTTGCCTCAGAGCAAAGCAGTGGTTTGTAAGATGGGCGATACAGGTAGAGATTATTTGCACAATATTCATCTCCTTAATCTTTCCTCCTTTTCTGGGTAGGGTCTTAGAAGTTTCTTTGAGGTATTCATGCAGGGTTTCAGCAGTAAATTGAGTTCCGGACTGATAAAATACGTATTTGTCATACTACTGCAGTCAAAAGAAAATGCATAAGGATTTTGAAGTCCCTGTAAATCAGGGTTTTGATGGGGTTGACAAAACTGGATATCTCCAGAGAAATAGGTTTTATTCATAATGCTTCTACTGTGCAGTGTTACAAGCTTAGACCACATGCATAATGCTTTTGGCCCATCCCTTCCCTGATCCATAACTAGGATAGCGATAGCCTCAGAGTTGTGCAGGCTGTCATCGTTCTGGGTATCATTTGTAGCCAGGTACCTGAGGGGCATGCAATGGGGGGCTCTGGAGCTCTAAATATACCACTGGCAGACAGAGGACCCACAGCAAACAGTGTTTTGGCTGCTGATCCACCTTGTGGTTAGGACGCGTTAGGCAGTACCTTCTCACTGCAGGCACTTTGCGTCCAGCTTTGAAACACCTGATGGAGTTGGAGCTTTCTCTTGATGTTCTGGCTCTGTCGGTGACTTGCACAATGTCTAGATTCTCTCCTGCTACCTCTTAATTATTTGTATTTTGCAGATGGAAAGCATTTTGAAAGTGCCAGGTACTGTTATTTTCTTGCAAGTTTGACTGAAATTAAAGCTCTTTTCCAGAAGAGCCAATTTGTGCTTGAGAAATAAATAGTGGGTCTGTGACTTCCTAATGCAGAGCATAGCATTTCCAACAAATGTCATCGTCTTACTGTTAGCATCTGGATCCCTGCAGACACACTTCTTCAATGCTAAACTTGCTTATCCTGCCTTAAATAAGCAAGCACATTTTCCTGTGCTGTAATGGTTACAAATATTTTTCCATGGTCTGCAATTGCCTGTTACTCTGTCAAACCAAAAATGCATCAAGAACTACAGCAAGGGCTATAGAGAGGGTAATTCCAGTTAAAAGGGCAATTCTTCTTCCTTAATGCAATTCCTGTTTGATTTTCTCAAAACCCTCCTTTCCAAAGAACAATTTAAACCACATTTGAACGTTAGAGTTATTGTTTTAGACTGAACGAGGAATTTGATAAAGGGTAGCTTTTCAATTTCCACTAAAACCAGATTCTTTTTCAGAGGATTGGGGGATATAAACTCAGTTTTCAGCTTTGACTTTTGCGCTTTGTTTGCCCGGCCCACAATATGTATTTTTTTCCCCGAAGTCCTAACTGGCATTGGACTCTGAATATTTTTCCTTGGTGTGAAACCCAGAATATCATTGTGCTGGGTCATGGAAGAAGTCTGGCATTCTGTGTGGATCTAGGGTAGTTAAATATCTTTCTATGCAAGTTTTGCCTTTTCATGGAAAAAAGTTTAACGAGTCTTCCCTAAAAGAATTCTGTGGAAGTGTTGAGAAATGCAGGTTGCATTCATTCAGGATCTAGATATCCAGTGGTGGGAGGTGATGACACATTGCGAATTTGCTGCTGTATAATTAAGAGGGAATTCCATGTCGGAGAAAGAAGCATAAAAATTTGGTATGGCTGCTCACAATGCCGCTAGTTTTGCAGCTGAATCCCACAGTCCTTTGCTCAGAGTGTGTAATCAGTTCTGCTTGTGCTGATTTAATCAATTATTCTTGTGCGCAAACAAACAAGCGCAGACAAAAGCCGGCTAATTTCAGACTGTCTTTGAAACTTCAGGACGAGAGATTTCACTCCCAGTGAAAGAAATATTATTTTTGAGCCTCTAGAATGATTTTACAAATGGCAAAGATATATTTGGGAGCGCTGGTACTCTTGGGTACCGGCAGCTGTGGGTGTATCCTCGTGCGAGAGTGGATTTGGCTGGGAGAGCAGTCCATAAACACTGTATCCGCAGACTGCGCTGAGCGCTCGTGTTTGCGAGAGGTAATGTAAAACGTGCAACTTCTTTTTTCTCCGCACAATGAAGTTCCAGCTTACACAACTCGGTCACCCAGATCTAGAGAGAGACGGACAGCAAGCAGAAGTATCCCTGGCTTTGAGAGCTGTGGGAGCTGGAGACAGTTCTGTCTGTAGGGAGAAAAGGGCAGTGTGCTGGGGGCAGTCTGAACAGCCAGCCTCCTGTGCACTGCCAAGCTGTGAAGTGGCCTGGAGGTGGGAGATGCCAATAAATGACTTCACTCTGTGACTTCCCATCTTGCAATCTAGGATCTCTCGAGCAAGCAGTAGTCTACTGCTAGATGCATTGCTTGGAGATGCCAAGTGGGCCATGGAGAACCTCTCATCGCTCGGTTAGAAAAAAATCCTGCTTTTTCTCCTTTTCTCCAGACCTTCTCCACCTTGATCTGCTGTTGGGGGAAGTGAGTGGTACAGTGGGGGATGTAAGCCTTAGCTTTTATCTGGTGGTTCCTTTCTTTTGGGCTGCTCTCCAGGGAAAACTTTTCCCCCTTGGGGCCTTCTTTCATGGCAGAGGCTCTGAGGTGAGAGCACTGTGGAAGATGCAGAGCTTGCCTGACGTGCGCTTGACATTTTAGCACAGATTCAGCAGAGCAGCTTTATTCAGGTAAACACTTAGGTACATGCTGTTCATTACACATTTGCTCAGAATTTCATCTGAGTTTCTCTCCTGAATATGGAAAGACTTAAGCGCATATTTAAGAGCTGAGTAGGTCCTTGGTCTGACTCATGTATAGCGCAGCGAGGATGGGGGGGGTGGAAGCAGTCATCACAGTAGTGCCTCAGCTGGGAAGTGGGACATACTGATTGAAAATCAGTTCACTATAAAGGGGGCCTTGTTCTTCTGGGAAGCAGCTTTTTACCTGTATATGGCCCCAAAAAAGAGAATCAGGCCTAAACTTCTACTTCCATCTGCCCATTTGTTTCTCTGCAGTTTGAATTATACCGCAAAGGGCTTGGGAAGTACACTGGGAATTGAGATTGCTTTGGTTGTTCTGCAACCACACGTGTAGCAGGTTTAAAAACTGCCATTCCAGCACACCAAAAAGACGATGATGTTCTTTCGCAGAACGCTCTGGGAAATCTGTACATAGAGGCAGTGCTGCGTGTAATCCTCCTCTGAGGATTACTCAGGCCTCTCCAGCCACAGGACGTTTCTGAAAGATGCGAAGTCTTTGTCAGCAGAGGACGCATGCTCAACCCTTCGGTCTCTTTGTAGCTAGTCTGCAAAACTGAAATCGATTCAGGCACGGGTGGAGCATTTTTGGCTTCTTTTGAGGATCTGAATTAAGAATCCGGATTAATGTTTTGCAACACGGAGGAAGGAAGCAAACAGCCCTGCAGAGTGAGCTCAGAAATGCTTCTGCAAGAAGGTCATCTTGGCAAGCCGCATCCTGTCTGTTGTTAAAGGTCTTTGCTGACATAATACATGGACGGGAACAGCAGAGACTTTCTTTAGCAAATACATGTTCCTTTTCTGGCAAAGCTGAAGTGTTTCTCCAAACAGAGTGAGCTATCCCAGCAAAAAAAAAGGAAGTCTGTGGGGAGAATTGGAGGGTCGGTGCAAGGATGTTTGCAGCATAAGATTCATTGAATGTTTTGGCCCTGTTCCTTGCTGACAGTGCCACCCAAAATTTGAAATAGGGACTATACCCACATAGAATGTGGATAATGGGTTCTAAAACCTCATCAGATGAATAGCCTCTTGTAATTGAACCAGAGGCTGCAGTGGAGGCCTCATGTTTTTCAGGGCTTGTAAGGTAGGAAGCTGCTTAGCTCAGGCCAGCATTTTTTCGGTATTTTAATTTGAAGTTAGTAACTTTTTGAAAGTTTCTCCCTACTCTTGCTTCCCAGTTACTTTACTGGTTTCTTTTGGAGGATATGGTTTAATGAGAAACTCCTATTGCTCTGACAGAGCCAAACACCTCTGGTGAGAAAATTGTCTTGGAGAACGAAGCAGTGTGGGGGAGACTTCTGACCTGAACTGAGGCAGTACTGCCCCTAAGGCGTATTCTTCCATGTAAGACTGGTTTTCCATGCTTTATCAGTTACACCCATTTTTGCTAAAGCTGTAGTTGCAAGACTGCTTTAATCTGCGTAAATCTGCTGCTAATGCAAAGGATGATCCTGCCTTACTCCCACTTCTGGACACTCATTTCTGCTATTTCTCTTGTCCTGGACCAATCGCCAGAGCAGGGAGATGATCCTGCTGAAACGTAACCTTTGCTGTGTGTGGATGGGTTCAGTTGTAGCTGTTGTGTCTTCCCAAGCTGGTTCACTGGGCAGCTGCACAAATTTGGGGGGGGAGAGTGTCAAAGGAGGAAAGCAGTGTTTCCTTTGGAGTCACTGTGGGTTTAAGCCACTCTGCAGTGTCCGCTGAGCATTGTCCATAACATGAGAGTGTCCTGGAGAAGTGGGGCTGAGATTTGTCCTTAAGCTAGCTGGGCAGTGAAGAAATGGAGGCGAGACTGAGGGAAGTTGTATAGGTCAGGCAAGAAGATAGAGTGATGGGGAAAACAATGGACCAGCAGGAGAGGGAACATAGAGAGGGGATGGAGTAAAAAATGGGGACCAGCAGGAGAAGGAACACTGGCACAGAATGAGGAGCAAAGCACACAAGGAAATTTCAGCTGCAGTCCAGTGGAGAGAAAGGAGAGAGAGAGGAAGAGCTCCTAGTACAGGCTTGGGTAGAGAGGGGATGCTGTGGACAGCTGAGAAAAGAGTGTTAGAAAGGAAGTGAGCATGGAGCTGAGCCTGGGAGAGGGAGAACAGGGTGACAACATGGGTGCAGGACAGGAGGGAGAAAGGAGGAGAAGCCAAGGAGGTCTTTAGGCTGAGCAGTCTGAAAGTGCTGTTGGAAAGCAGGCATTCATGCTCAGAGGTGCTTGGGAATTGCCTGAGATTCGGAAAGTTGGAAATAAAAATGAGCACCTGCTCACCCTGAAGTGTGAAGCTGCAGTGAGAAGTTTGAGGTGTAGAAGGAGATGTCAGTGGGTTTGGGGGACAGGGAGGCGGGCACTGCTCACTTATGCAGACACTTGGGAAGGGAGGCCTGTGCTGGCAAACTCTGTGTTGCCTTACTGCCTCAAAGACAAAGGGGAGAGAATTTAATCGGTGTCTCTCACTCATCCCTCTCGTCCCTTCCTGCACCAGGACCCTATGACAAGACCGTCTGACATGGCTTGTTAGCTGCAGTGACCGGAAGGCTATGGTATTTTGGAAATGTCACAGCAGTGCCAAGTGAGGAGGTTTTACGTTTTTTGAAAGACCTAGCAAAGTCAGACATTCAGGAAAACTGTCTGAAAGGCTCGCCACTGTGGATGCAAAGAGGAGGGCTCAAAAACGAGGACACAGTATAATCAAGTCTGCCTGCACGATTTTATTTGCTTCCTGCATCTTCATTATGATTCAGTGCTTAATGATTTAATGATCACACTGTGATCAAATTGTATTTTTCATTTGGTGTTCCAACACTGAGGCAGTAAAATACTTCAGCAGAAAATAATCCTCCTTGTGTTCAAGCTTATCCTCAGACGTCGGAAGGGCTGGAGGCAGGTGGGTTTGAATTCTGAATGATCCCCAAGTCAGAACCATTCAGTCATTCAAACTACCATGACTACGTACAACAAACAGCACATGGTACCTTCAGCGTGGTCACCCCCATGGAACCACACAGCCAGACCCTAAAAAATTCGGTGGCACCCAGTGAGAAACTTCTGTGGCTAACTTAACGGGTGGTTCGGTTTATTAAAGCAGCAGTAATGCCAGTTCTTTGGGATAGCCTGTGATAAGAGACTGCATGAAAAAGACACGTGCAGGCGTCACAGTTACAAGCAATGCAGCCTGGCTATAAATGCAGGGAACTAAATCCAATTCTGTAGATATTTCTGAGTCTCCTGGAGGAAACACTTGATCACATCTTGCCCAAAGGCATCCCTGTGGGGGGCAGAGAGGCTTAGCCCATTGACTAGTCCTACAAGTGCGAGATGGTTTCTGTGCCTTTTCTGCAGTGGTGTCTTCCCAACAGCGTCTTCACCCTCCATGCAGTTACTATGGTTGCAGGCCTTGTTGCTTAGGGAACCTCCATAGAATGGATTCCTCGCATACCAGCTGCACTTTGCCGCGAAAGCGACTTCGAGGCCATACTGTTCCTTAGTGTGCGAGTGGTGTCCAGTGTCCAAGACACCTCAGTGATCACTCCACAGTTTTTGCTGATCGTTTTAAGTCAGGTTGATTCACTGGCAGTTCCCAGTTAGTTCAGTGAGTGTATTGAGCAACCGCTGGCGTAAGTTGGGGTGGCAGGGGAGAGATATGAATGCTTTTGTGCCAGCAACGCACAACAGCCTGGCCCGAACAAGTTCTGAACTCGTGTTAATCTCCACATAGCAGGGTAACAACTTCTGTTCATTAACTATCGGTACATCCAGGCAGGGTTTTAAACAAGGATATCCTTTACTGTAAGGACTAACACATCTGCGCAACAAGGACTAACTGTTCTCCAGAACATATCATCTCTGCTTCTTAACTCTTTTGGCTGGAATAATGAGTAATTGTAATGCCAAGGCAGACAGCAGATCACAAACTTCCAACACGAGTAGTTTGATGATGGAAATCTGTGGAACCAAGAAAGTTTCTTGTTAACTGGGAGAGCCAGGCAAGGTTTACTGGCAGGCTCTGTCCCCAGACTGCTCCCTATAGAAGACAAGAGTAGAGTGAGGTCTGATAGGGCTAGATCTGAATAAAATTCAAGTTTCTTGAAATCAAATAGAAGAGTTTTAATAAAACCCTGAACTCTTCAGACTTTCTCCTTGACCATTCTTTGAAGCCATCGGCGTGTTTATTGAGAAAGCTTTTCTTAGAGGAGCTCTTCCATTTTCTCTAAATTATTGTTGCTTTAACTTTAGGTCAGAGGAAAAAGAGAAAAATGAATCTCCTTTGTAGCTGTACTGGCTACAAGTGGTGCCATACAAAACAGGGCTGCGGGGTGGTACTCTGCACACAACACAGCCAAATCTTGAAAGGCAGTGCCAGAATGCCTGCTGCAGGTGGTAGAGAGAATCATGACTGGCACCAGTAACAAAAATGCCTGCTTCGATTTTCTGAGCTCCTAGCATGCCCGAAAAATAACATGAAAGGGCAACACAGAGGTATTTCTGTGTCGTGGCTAGTTCCCTTACATCTCCTGTGCAGCAGCAAACAGGAGAGATGGCCCCAAACAGGGGCATTTCTGTGATCAGCTGGTGGGTTCAGGTTTGCTTGGCACCAGGCAAGTAGAAACAAGCACATTTAGGATGAGATGCTGACTCCTTTGAACTTCAGTGGGACTGAGTATTTGCCGTTGTGGCCCAGTCATTTGGGGCTGAGCTAAGGCAGTTGGATGCAGTTTTCAAGTGGGTGCTGTTCCGTTCACCACTTTCTACTGCTTTGATCCAATATGCATCATCATTTGTTCTGTGTTTTAAAAAGGGCACTTTTTCCTCTGTCCATAATGCCACTTCTGGTTTGTTTTCAAGGTTTTCTGCTGCTGTGGTGCTGGTTTTGGTATGATTAAACCAGCTTTTCAAGATTTTAAACCCAAGATTCTAGCGCATTTAAGTAGACTAATGAAAAGCTTTTCTTACTGATAGCTAAAGTAATTTTCATGACCGCCTGAGTAATGTCATTTTCATTTAGAGAACCATACACTAGTGTCTGTACCTTTGAAAGTACCGGTTGTTCCCGCTCAGAACTGTATAGAACTTCAACAGTCCTTCATTTTGCTATGAATTGTGTCACAATTGTCAGTATGCAACTAAACTCGTGAGATCAAACAGACTTTCTAGTTAGTTTTCTAATCTCCCAATTACATCCTGTAGCAGCAGACTGACAGGCCCCAGTGAAACTTTTTGTGCGTATTTGTAATACCCTCTCCACAAAATCTCGTGCAAAAGGGATTTTATTGTCTGGTCATGCACTGCTTGAGCTAAGGAGGTACGAACCTTAGGAATCTTGCTGTCCTGATGTTGCCTCTTGCTAGCTGATCTGGAATTGTTTGTGTTGTATTTGCAGTTCAACACGGCATTAGAACTTGTGCTTCAATTTGAAGTTATTTTGATCGTTGAAGTAACTTGATTACTCCCATGCATCAATGTCTTCAGGAGAGTACTGTGTTTTGTTTCTATCATACACTATCACTCTTCAAGCCTACATGTATGCAAAATAGCATCCTTTAGTTGTGAGTTGTTGAAAAATAAAGCTTTACACGTTTCTCTTCTGCTGTGTAAGGCTGGAAGCTCTGAGAAGTAGAATAATGTAAACAGTAAGAACACAATCCTGCACAGGGTCCGTACGTCATATCCTGTCAAACTGATGCATTAGCTTGTTGGAGTACAGGCTTCAGTCAGCAAAAAGCAAAGCCTCTGTAAATAAAAGTTTGAACTGGTTTTCTGTATCATTAAAATACTGGATGTAAAACTGATGGAAGGCAGTGGGCTCTGCTGAAAGAGCAGGCAAAAACTGAAAGCAAGAATAGAAGGTACCTGTTAGCTAGCTCTTTATGACAACCATTGTTTGGTTTGCCCTGGTATTTAGAGAGCAAAAGCTCCCCATGGACTTTTGAGGGATACAGTTAGTGTCTGAGGTCCATCTATTGTACCTACAGTAAATATAGTGTTGTCATGGCAATGCAGTGATCAAAGTGTGAGGGGAAGCCTGGCATTTCTGTGGTTCGTAGCGGGAGATGAAAGAAAAGCCTGACAAAAACTAAAATAGAATTGATAAGCATTTAGTTTCAGTTGCAACCTCCCGGAAAGGTGTTGCAATTATAATTCAAAATTAAACTTCCAATTTAATTGTCTACTTTTGTATAATAATCCTGGTATTGTTAGTGCGTACAATAATGTTGTCACTGTTGCCTGGGAAAAGTGGTAGCTTTGTCCCCTAAATCAACCTCTTTGTTTTTGGTGCAAAATGGACCCAAATTGACCAAATCTGGCCCCTTGTGAGGCCATTCGTGGGAGTCACTGTGAGCAACTGGGAGGATTCGCAGGCAGCTGTACTGAGAGATGGAAGGTGAGGTTTCCCAGCATACTGCCGTTTATTTAAGTCCACTCTTCTGCTGAGTGCAATTACGGGGTGGAGGGCTGAGCCCGTTTGCACCCCTAATCTGGCAAACTCCAGTTTGCTATCCCCTGCTCCTACCTGTGCACTTCTGGCAGCTGACTCCTGCTGTCTAACCTAGCAGGGCTCCTGCAGAAGTCCCCTCAGCTCTCTACATCAGAAAATAAAAGGAAAACAGGAAAAAAGTTATCTTTTTATTTTTTTGCAAAATTGTGGAAGTGACCCGGCTCACAGGAGCGGGGACTAGCCGTAAGGATGAGCAGGTGAAGGGAAGAGGAGAGAGCCTCCGCTGGTGAACATGAGCCATTTGGCTGGACCAGCTTTTGGCCTTGAGCATTCAAGTCATAGAGCCCAAATTGCTTGCTCCCCAGGCAGGTGGAATGTGTGTCCCCAAGAAAGTGCAGGGTGGCATGAGACCCTACCATCCTCTGCTGCACCAGTGCATTACTGAGGCCTGTGCTTAGGCCCATCTGTAAGCCAGGAGTACAGAGTGGCCTGTTTCCCCTGTTACGTTGCAAGGGACACCTGGTTCAGGCTTCTGATTTCCATTCCAGCAAGGGTTGCTTGAGCATTAGGCCTGGCTACACGGAGTATTCCCCAGCTCCAGTCCCTTTTCAGAGGAACCGTCTCTGTTGCAGACATGCTCACAGTGTGTTTCTAGCCCCAGTCTAACATTGCTTGCTCACGGCGAAGACCTCATTACTCATTTCAGTGGTGTAGCTTGATGGGGTATACACATGCATGCCCATAAATCTTGATGGATCAAGCTGTGCAGGCTTTAGTCCCGGTGAAAGGGGATGACTCACCCGATGAAGTGCTCTCCAGTCAAAGCAAAAGCTCCACAAAGGAAATCTTAAGTGTTAAAATAATCTTTTGTCAGCAGGGACAGATTCTGACCTGGTTCATCATGGCTGTGTCCCACAAGCAGTGCCAGTGAATGAACTGGAGCTACCTGCAGCACAATAAAGTAGTTCTCATGGAGAAAGGGTGCTGAATTCCAGCTACAGGTCATCAACCTCGTGTTAGATTCTCAATCCATTTAGTTGATGTCTCATGGCTAACGTTCCATGACAACCTTTTAGTAAACAAGAAAACAGCTTAATCTGAGAGTCCTCCTGGCATGTTATAAATTTCATCGACATGGAAGGGACTGTTGGAATGACAGACGCAGAAAAGATGTGAAATGTCACACAACAGGGTGACGATACAGTGCTGAGCACTCTCCTCACTTAGCTCCTGGGGGCTGCAGGAGGTGCACAGGCCATTGACGGACAGCCTGAGATAAATGCGGAGGGAAGGGCAAACCCAAGGGAAGATTCAAAGAGAAAAGTGCAGAACCCAAAATGAAAGTAATAAAGCAGAGTTTCGTTTCCAAGGCGCTCGATTGTCTGAACAGAATTTATAATGTGAAAGCCACAAGGGTGGTCTCCACACAGGATTGAGATGACTTTCACTGTACTTTTTAAATGTGAGCACTATGTGTGAGCCGCGGCGTGTAAGACCTGTAGAAACACTGTGGCTGTTAATCTGGAGCCTTCCCTGGGTTTTTAAGAGAGTCCTTGTCAGAAAAGGACTGGTGACCTTAATGCTATTTTATTCGATAGTTCCTGTGTCTAAAAGCAATTTAATTTTGCAGACCTGAATGATAAGAAAGTACTTGCCTTGGGGATAGTACCGCCTCGTGCGGTTTTCAACCTAAACAAAACAGAAAAGCAGTTTGGTCTGAGTAAGGACTTTATTATATGCCCCAGAGGAATTAAAACCACAGGAATGGAAAAATCCGGAAGATGAAGAAAAGTCAGTACAACAATTCAATAGTGTGCTTAAAGCACATGCCTGCTGTAGAATATGTGCTCAGCATCTTCCTTTACTGGGTTTTTAGAACGTGCAGCCGAGTCCCAGATGATGACTGTTACTAAATCACACTGCAAAAGTCAATAAATCTATCTGCAGAACTTGCTTTTTTCCTGGACTGCAGCCTGGATGAGAAAGAAAAAGAACAGGAAATGAAAGCATTACATGCACTTTTTTACCTCCAAATAGACCGCATCAATCACATGCAAGTTTTAATCACTTAGGGCAGCACTTAGCTGTACTAGAATATCAACCATCCAAAGATTATCATTTCCGAGATCCACTCACTGCTCTCATTTGTAATCTATCCTGTAAAAACACAGCAGCAGAATGTTAATGCTCTTTGGTTGGGTTCTCAGAACCCAAGAAATACTGAAGTCAAAGGGACACACTCAGCCTGACAGCCGGAGAATATTTTGGGAATGGACTTGCACTGATCTCAGAGGATACTCGGACTCCTGAATCCCCAGCTTTGGCTTTTCCAGTTCTGATTCTGAGCATCGAATGCTTCTTTTAATTCTGTATCTGCTCGGGCTGTCCAAGGGCAAACTAAATGCTGAAGGAATAGTAAAATCAGGGGTCGTGATATCAACCAAGTAAAGGTTTGGGGTTTTTTAAAAGGACAAATATGTGTGTATTTTCCTTCAGATGATAGTCCTGGGCTGCTTTTGAAGGGCTAGCCTAGATGAAGGCTTAGACATGAAAGAGGAAAGAAGTTTGATTTATTTAGCAAGGTAAGAAGAGATGCACACAAAAAGGCAGTAATGGGACTTCCTAAGATCCTGGGGAACTAGAGAGAGGAAGAAGGGGGTGAGCCTAAACCCCGTCCTTTACTCTCAGCTGGCACATATCAGTCATGTCGCACTCGGTTAGGATAACTCTCTTAAAACTGAGTTACTCATTCCCTAAGAATCCCTGTCTCTCTCCATTGCTTACAAAGGCAGTTTTGACAGTCACCTCTGCTGCTAGCACATGTAGTTGGGTGAGATGAGTCACAACCCCTCCGATGTATACAAGTTAGTCAGCGTTACCCCTGACTTTCTGGCTTATTAATCCTTATAGGGTCCAGTCTTTGCAGCATGACTGGTGTGGGTATTGAGATAGCAATGATTTTCTTGGGGAAACAAGAATTGCTTGGTGGTGTTTAGTGTGTGTGCTTAGGAGCATTTTGTGTGTGCCTGTCTGGCTGCCTTTTGAACCTGCTGGCCAATCTGTTAAGGTTGAGAAAACAATAAAGATGTGGAAACTGCTGACTTTCCTCATGTTTTATAACAATAGACATCTGTCCCTGCAGTCACCAGAAAACCTGTACAAAGCCTTCTGACAGAAACGAGTAAGCCATGAAGCAGTGTGGGTTTCACTGCTCCCCAGACTTCCCTTATTATCTACTCTCGGTGCAAGATTTAGGAGTACAGTGACATGGAGCTGCTTGCTGTTAGTGCTTGCTTACAGCCAGCCTTTCCCTACAGCCATCCTTAACGTGGGTCCTGTCATGCCCAGCAGCACCATGGCTTTGTGCACTCAATTTTTAAAAATAAACAGCAACCAGGAGAGAAAAGAAGTAGAAACCGTTTGGAAGTAAGGAAAGACAGATGGGCTTCAGGGTCATGTTACTTGAATTCATGGCGGTGGCAGATGAAGCAGCATAGTATTGGCTGCTCTGGAGAGAGCTTTGTGCCGTGATAGAGCAGTTTGGCACTGCTGGGCACAAAAAAAGGAGTCACAACTTGGGAGAGATTACTGATGTGAAATGCTGTATTATTTTCATATGCATCACCGCATTTAGACGTGCTCTGGCCTAATTGCTGTTACCAAGATGTACGACAGTAGAAGGTAGAGGCATAGTGCTGTTGGTTCTATCAGTAGGATCCACTGACCCGGTCACTTATACACAGCTTCTGTTTGAACCTTCTGAGGCCACCCTGTCAGTGGCCTGTGAGCTCGGTACAACAAGAGAGGAAGGCAGTGACCATGTAAAGTGAGGAGATCAACTGCTCACTGAGTGACAACCCCGCTGCTCACAGAGCCGCTGCTAAATATCACAGGTTTTACCTGGAAGGCCTGAGGTCTTCCCCGTCGCAGTCCTCCCCTGCCTAACGTGGCTTTCCACTTGCCCTGGATGAGTCACTCCTCCAGATAAACCTGGCTGACATCAAAACTCAGGTAACCCCACATCAAGTGTAAAATGTTGAGACAGAAAAAACCCGACTGCAAAGGAGGAAACGCCTCTGCCAAATTCCAGTCCGCAGCGCAGGCAGCCATGCCATTTCACAAGGGAGGTGACATGCTGTTTAAACTGACTTCAGCTGATTGTAAAACAAAAGTGATGCTGTAATTGCCATATAAAGGCTCCTGACATAGCAGGGGAGAAGTCTTCAATCTGTTGCAACCTGTTCTCTTTGAGGAAGAAAAGGTGATGAGAAAGTGTGACTTGGCACAGAGCAGCAGCTCCTGAGCAGAAATACAGTCCTTTCGGCTTTCCGCAAGTGTTTGCACTTGCTAATATGTCACTCGGTGCTCTTAAAAAGTCAGTTCCTCGTTCCTACCTGGCAGCAAGCTGTGACTCTACTTTCCTAGAAGCGTGACATAAAAACACAGCTTCCTCAAAATCAAAAGCTTCAGTCAAATATGCAGTACAGGGTTAAAATAGTGAGTGTTCCTCTGACCCCCAGGCAGGCTTCTCTCTGCTCGGCTGTCCCAGCTGGGGAATCCTGCGCAGCCCCAAAGAAGAAAGACCACTTTGCTTTCTCCCATCTCTCTGCTTTAAAAGTCCCTTCCACCGCCGGGAGGGTAGGTAATGTGGCATACGGGACTCAAGCAAGACACAAAGGTGGCTGTTCGGGCCTTGGACTTTGATTCTAACACCTTCTTTACCTTTTGGGAGGCTGGGGAGGAGCCAGGGATGTTGGTGTGAGGCTGACAGCCTTCGCAGGAGAGTCCTGAAGCAAAGCAGTGCTGCTTGATAGGAGAGCACTCACACAGCACCAAGCAGCCGCTTTGCCGTGAAGGGTATGAGCCAGGGCTTTGTCAAAGGAGTTCTCTACTATCAATTATTGGTTATTTCTGTAGGGAAGGGGTAGACTGTGACTGTATGACACAGTTGGCAGTCTCTTCTGTAATGTAAGCAGAGGCGTGACCAGTCAACAGTACACCACCCTGGAACCACCCGATTTTCAGGACGGGAATAAATTCAGCTCTTCAGCTCCTGTTCTTCCTAGTCCTGACCACAGAGCTACCCACAGCTCTAAGGCCCACATGCAGCTTTCTGCCTCTTCTTTCAGCTCAGCCACCGTGTTCAACAGGTCTCTGATCTGCTCACACCTAGCACAGGCGTTGTTGTCCCTGTCATCCTCCTCATTGAGTGCCAGGCTCCAGCACTCACTGCAACCGCCTGCCTGAACATCTGCACGCTTGTGTGTGGCCTCTGCTTGGGTGCCCACTGTTTTTCTGCCGGCCTTTGTCCGAGTCGTCACCATGTCTTACAGTAACTGGCCTGTCCTCTGTGATTTTTTAGGGTTTTTTTCCCCTGGCATGGCAGGCAGTCAGCATTCGGGGTTTTCTCCTCCTTTAAAGAGGTCTGGCTCTGCACCCCCTGCAGTGATTGCCTGACTAATGCCGCCAGAGTACTGAACCTCAGTGACCATCTCCCAGCTCCCCCAAGCTTTCCCGTTCAGGGAACCTCCAGATCACCCAGAAACCTCGACAAAACAGCATTCAGGGCTCCACTCTGTTGCTGCCACGTGTGGTCTCATCCTCATTAGTTTCTACGTGCACACGGTTGATGCATGCTAGGCCATGACAGAACATGTATGTTTGGCAAGGCTGTGAAGCCACACTTGTTTTCAGTTCACTTTGTTCTGCTTTTGTATCCAACTTCTTCATGTCAACAGCAGTTTCATTATAGGAAATTAGTAATAGCCCTGGAGAGATCCTGTGTGTCAGCAAAATCCTCCGCACAGCTGAAAATCAAAGGTAAAGTTTATGCTGCACAAGGGCGAGTGACAAGGAAGCTTATGTGATGGTCCAGACCAAAGCATAGCCGTTGTCAGTAACGGGATTATCAGTTAAGTCCTATGAGGTTCAGTAATTAACTCAGCTCTCGGGTTCAAGCTCTGTTTCTATCCCAAGAGGTTAAACCCCAGACTAACCTAACGCAAATTATTCCCATCCAGTCCTACATCTGGATGTTCTTCACTGAGCTTGTGCTCTTGTGTGCTTTGTAAGCTCTGTTCTTCCCAGCAATAACAGTACTTCCCATCCACATCGCTCCTTGTCCACAGCCCCAGCTTCAGCCCTACCGTTGACAGACCTGGGCAGCTCGGGTCTCCAGGACTGAAAGGTATTAACCTCTACCACATCACAGCCCTGCTGTCTGGAGGAACCAGATCGAACTCTTCAGCTTCAGTTTTTCCAGAGCCAGACACCAGCTGATGTCATCGCTGTACGTGCATTAGTGCCCATGCTGGACAGCCCGGTCTCTTTGAGCTGTGAATGCCCAGCACAAAGTGATGCTCTGGGGAGCAGCTCAGCAGCAGACATGAACGCTGTTGATGTGTCAGGTTTGTCCTTTTGTTGAAAACGCTACTAGACCATGGCCAAGAGACATTCCAGTTTGCCTTTCCAAAGGGGCCACGAACACTTTCCTGTGGTGTTTTCTTCGCGCACACACGAGCACAAAAATGTTTGTGTTAGAGATTGTTTACTCAACGCCTTTTGTGAAGTGGACACCTCAGAAACAGACATACGCCTGACGCTGTTGTTGGCTTTGAAAAGCCAGGAGTGCGTTAGTTTAGCGAGGGTCATTAGAGCAGTTCCATTAGGATGATGCACATTTTCCTGGTGAGTAATTGCAGCGCTGTCTCCAAGCAAAGTTTTCATAACAGAGCTGAATCAATTTATCTGATCCTGGTTTGCATACCTTCATTTTACTGACCAGTGGAAACTATTACCGGTCTTTGGTAAGCACTTAAAATAATTCCTTCCAGACGCTTTACTTAATGCCTTTCATCCTGATGGAGTTAAATTAGCAGGACTAGCTACTTAGGAGTACTGGAAAATAAAGTACAACATTTTGGGGATTAGACACGTGAGGCAGAATTTTACCGTATTAAATCCCTATAATACAGGTGTGGAAAAAGGCTTCCAGTTTTCCCTAGTTGTAAGCAAACCTTGGGTAAGAGCAGTGTGTGTACCTCATGGGCTGTCCTGTGGATGGGAGGATCACATTGCTGTGCTGCTGCACCCTGTGATGCCACTATCAGTTCTGTTTTATGTATGCCACTGTGTATTTTAAACAGCACTGTCACATCGCTTCTTGATGGTTCTTTTGAGAAAGGGATGCATTCTCCGTGTAAGTGGAAACGTAAAGGTGTTCTCCTCAATTTGTTTAAGAGTGTTATTCAGAGTTGCCTTGATGCTCTCACTTGGCAGGACCTGACCTGCCTGAAAACTGAGATCGGGCACCCACAGACATGGTAGTAGTAGGTGTGCCATCTTAACAGAGAGGTCAGGTGTGAAGCAGCACCCCTGTATGGCCCCACCATGACTCTTCTACTGGAAATTTGGACTCGGTGATCTTAGAGGTCTTTTCCAGTCTGGGCAGTGTGAGATGAGGGGTCTGCTTGGCAGCTTCACATGTTCTACTTTGGGGAAGAAGGCCCACAACAGCTTTCTGATTAAACACTGTCAGCCACCTCTTAGAGAACCACCATCCATTTCTGGTCTCCCAGACCTGGAAACCTGTTTGGGCAGTTCAACTCACAACTCCTAGATCAGAGTCTCAAGGTGAAGGAAAGAAACTATAGGGTTTATCTGGAAAGCACCTATACCAGTGGGCACTGCCTGCCAGTGAGACCCTTCTCCTATGCAATTTGGAGTATTGGTGTATTTTCCTGGCAGTTACTTTTTACTGAAAAAGTCAGAAAATTTTGATTACTCCAGTGAAGGGAAGAAATATTCCAGTTCTCCACAGGACCAGTGTTTTTCCACTTCTAACTTCCCTTAGGTTTCTGTCATCCCTATACTGTGTTAGCTGTTTCATGCATAGGGATGTTTCTTTCCCAAATATTTTGTACAGGAATATGTGTTTGTACAGTGTGCCTGTGTGCACTGTAGCCCTGAATCTGTTTACGGAATAGATCTGAATCTTGCGGAACCCTCTTATGAACGGGCCAGTAGTGGTGTTGCTCTGTGTCTGTCTGCATCTTTTTGGGTTATCTACTTCATCATTTCACTGCGCAGAGATGTCAAGAAGTACTTAGGGTGCCATTACGGCTCTGTCTTTAATACTGAACTTTTTGGATGGTTCCAAAGTCAGGATCTTTTTACCTTTTCTCGGAGGTGTAGCTGACAAATCTATATGCAGCCACACAGTTAGGTCTAATAGAGTTCTTATTCATAAAGAATCAAGTAAAACTTAGTTCTACAGTGAAAGCTGCATATATTGCCTGTAAAGGGACAAAACCCCACAGCTATTATAGGTCCAGACATTTACAGAAAATTGAAATCTCTGGTTAGGCTACGGTTTTTTCCAACAGCAGCCACACCGTGAAGTATCTCTGCCTCAGGAATGCAGGTGTAAAGCCAGGGTGGAATTAGGGAGGAAAGTTTGTCAACATAGTATTGCTTCTGTCTTTCACTTGCTCACTCCTACTTGTGCCCAGAACTAAAGAATTGAAGGTAGAGAAGGTCAGAGGGAGGAGACAGAGAAAGTATGTCAGGGTTTCTTTAGTTTCTCTGCTGCTCCAAAAAGAGCGTTCCCAATCCAAAGAGCACATTCTAAAGCAAAGAGCCAGACTGCCAGTCATTTCTCAACTCTGAAAGGTGCTGTCATACGGGTGTGCTGTCTCTGCTGTGATGTTACTCTCCTCTTTTTAGTAATGCTAAATGAACATTTCCAAACCAGAGCTAAATCCAACCTGCTAGCGTGCGTTTGAAGAGCTTGAAGTATGCATCTGGGGCTGAACAGTTGTTCAAGTTAACGTGGTTTGGGGGAGAAAGATAACAAAGAATAGAAAGGCAGTTGCATTTGTGTGACTGGACTCAAATGCTAATGGGATACTGTGCTTTCCTGCAGGTGTTATTTCTGGTGTCCTATAGAAACAGAATGTACGTGCTGGAACTCTGTTGTGGTTCCTGTTTTCTGACCTGCCTGCTGAGAGTCATTCACGGCACTGCACTTGTCATGGGTTGAAGGCTAAGATTGGTCCTTTTGGCTGGTGCTTGCCTTGTCAAGCTCACCAGCCGGCTCCCAGGTAGAATGTAGAAGAAAATATTTCATTGGAGCCACACCCAACAGGAAGAAAACCCCCAAACGAGTGAACAAACAAAGACACTGTGTCACAGCACCACTGTATGCATTCTGAGAAGGTAGAACTGCGTAGCGGTCTTTGGCTTTAGACAAAAGACCTGGGGGTCAGGACATACACTGCAGACAGAGGCTCCCTCCCAGACTCCGCCCCACGTGGTGGCTGCTCCAAACCTCCTCTCTCAATCTTCCCACTTTCAGTGGGGTCCTCAGGGCATTGTGTGGCATGGCCTGCAGACAGACTGGGACAGGTAAGCATATCTTCAGATGGCAGCAGGTACTCAAGCGTAGCAGCGTACACTTAACCCCCCAGTCTCTCAGCAATTTGCCAAAGGTTTAAGAATCAAAAGTCCCTTCAGCTTCTTTGGCACATGCAGTTCAGACAAGCAATGAAGGAAAACATCAGATGCCCCTTGGGATAAAGGGGTCCCCTTTTCCTGCTTACTCAAGCATTTCCCAGTTTCTCAGTTGCAGCTGTGACATAGCTACTCCACTCTGTGGCCAGAACAAAGCCAAGATGGCACTCGCCATGTGGCCAGGGCCCCATGGCTAGAACAAAGCCAAGATCATGCTGGCCAAGATGGTGCCAGCAGCCAGAGCTGCAGGCAGGAGCAGCAGCCCCTTCTCTGGGGCTCGGGGGCTCTTTTCCCCATGTCCACAGGCAGCGTCAGAGGAGCCAGGAGGGTGTCGCTCACCACTTCTGACATCCTCAGGTAAAACAGTCGGTTTGCAGCAGGTCCTCCACTTGCTGCTGCACCAGTTAGCTTTAAGTTCCTCAAAAATGGGACCAAATACCTCGTAACTTTGCAGCTCTCCAGAGGCTGTGTGTTCCGGTGATGGTGTCAGCCACCCACCTGTTGGAAGAGAAGACAGGGGCAAGGAAAGTAGTGCTTGGATTAGCTGTTGGTGCAACCAAGGTGCTGAAGTTGCTTGTGTGTGCTTAAGTAATGACAGTGTGAGGGTAGTGGAGAAGAGTCCCCCAGGAACAGAACATGAACATTAATTATAAGGGGGGAAAATACATTATTAAGATCAGACCGCCCGCTACAGGAGATCCCACTGTGACTATTAAAGGAAATTAATTACAAACTGCCTTTACCTTCCAGATCAACCCTTCTTTATAACAAGAACCATTCCTTCACTGTTACCACTAGTGTTACCAGCTGTAAGAGACTCATTTTTTCTGGCATTCCATTCACTGCTATTGTGCCTCTGCATGTCGTGGAAATAAACACCTCCAATGGATGCCTTGCATCCCCTTCAAGTGGGAGTCCCACCAGCTAGGCTCAGGCTTCATTAAACGTGATGCACTGAAGTGCCCATCCCTCTGCACCAGTACATGTGAAATAGGAAAGCACTCGTTAATTGTGGCAAAACCGGGGCCAGACTTTAGGAGGTTCCGTGTCAGCACAGTGCTGCCATAACTCCTGTTTGTATCACATCAGCTACGCATTACCATCACGCTGAGTTTGACAATTCTGGGGTTGAGGATCTCTGGAAATAACTAAAATACCAGAAATAGTTAGACATTCACTCCTTTGAGGCCAATAAATAAAAACCAAGATTCTCAATGTAAATTATTGTCTATGTACCCAACTCTCGTAAAACAAAGCACTTAAAAACAGGGAGGTACTCTTACTTTTTTAGACTACTAATGCACAACCCCTGTTTTCAGATCCGAGTGTATTTTACAGATACCTCATTAGTGTTGATGTTTGTGAAGGGTGGGTGGCAGAGGGACGGTCCACGCTTTTCTCAGTGATGTCCAGTGACAGGACAAGGGGCAATGAGGGCAAGCTGGTGCACAGGAGGTTCCATGTGAACATAAGGGAACACCTTTTTTATGGTGAGGGTGACAGAGCTCTGGGACAGGCTGCCCAGAGGTGTTGTGGAGTCCCCTTCTCTGGAGACATTCAGCACCCGTCTGGACACATTCCTCTGTGGCCAAATCTCTGTGATCCTGCTCTGGCAGGGGTATTGGACTGGATGATCTGTTGGGTCC
Organism: Upupa epops; assembly: GCA_013397515.1. Classification (NCBI taxonomy): domain Eukaryota; kingdom Metazoa; phylum Chordata; class Aves; order Bucerotiformes; family Upupidae; genus Upupa; species Upupa epops. Next base: position 175,126 of record VZRI01007956.1, on the reverse strand, counting down.
CTTCCAGCTCCTGATTTCTGTGATCTCTGTGAAATGCATCTAGCATAAATTTGCATGAGGGAACTTGTGTGGGTAAAGTCAGAGCTGAGGTCAAAACTGGACTACAAGAAAGCTCATTACAACTTTAACATCCCTAATCCACCCTGAGGATGGAGATGAATGCAGCAAGTGGGCTGTGGATGCATTGTTTCCTTTGTAGTCTTGATTAACTTGTAATTCACAACTGAGGGAGTGTGAAGGAAACTACTGACTGACGGAAGGTCACCAATTCCAAGAGGAAATAAATGATATATAGGCATCCCATTTATCACTGTTTGTGTGAGGGTATTTGGGTTGTGTCTCTCTAGGGTAAGGCCATTTAAAATGCTTTAATTTTTTCTGCAAAGACAAGGCTGGAAGGCTTGTGTAATCTTAGCAACAAAAGAACCATATATAAAATCCATATCATCCCAGGGCAGCCACTGGGTTTTTCATTGAAGAGGGTGCTAATTTCCCCAATTCTTCACGATTGTCTTTGGATAGGGGCCAGTAATTACCATGATCCTTCCAACTTCACATGAAGATTTGCATCACCCTATTATTTCAAGTATAATAACCATCTAAGTCTTGGCTGTGTAATTGACCTTTGCATTACAGGGAATATATGCTGCTTAGAAAATCCTGGTTGTGGCCATGGCTCTAATAAGCATCAGGTTCCCAAATTCTAATAATACGGAATATATAAACGGTCCCCTTTCCTCCATCCACCCGCAGCTCTTACAGGAGTACATTCATAAATGAACCAAAGCTATGCAGCAGTTACAGCATCAGTTGCTCCCTTCCTTTGTGTGAAAGCGGATACCTTCAAAGACGCGTTAAGCTCTGAATAAATGTCTCGCTTTATAATGCTGAAATGGAATCAGCGTAGCTTTGGCTAGTCCAAGCCTGGGAGAAGTAGCAGGAAACTGACACAGTTCACTTGTAAATGCCGTGGAGAGCTGGTCTGAAAAAAGAGTTAAAAGCAGAAAGTGGTCAGTGATAGAGACATCACACCCAGGCAGAGGAATGTACGTGCAGATACATCCCCATATTTACCTCTCCTGTTAAGCAATGCAATAGCAATAGAAAGGTCAGACATGAATTAAACGCTCTTACACTTCATTTTCTTCCACAGCTTATTGCATTAATAATAAGTGCTGTGATGCACAGTCCATTTGACACATGATCCTCTGTATTTTTGGTGGCTAATACAATTGCTTTGGAGCAGGTCAGTGCACACTCTCACCTTCAGTTACTCGAAACAAATGCAGACTAAGTGCATAATGAAAAATCTCACAACATAACAGGGTGTCTGGAGGATGATGTATGCCTCCACTGCAGTAATTTTTATTATGCCTTAGAGAAAACCCATCTTAATGGAAAAAGAACCTCAGGTCTTAGAGAAAAAAGACCCACAGCATGCAGTAATCAGTGTGCACTAGCATTTTCTGTCATGTAAACTGGCAGAACTGCTAAAACACACAGATGGAGCATTAGACACATCTTTCGGAGAGTCCTGGGGATTTGTTTTCCATTGGTGACTGCATTAAGTCTTAATGCTGGATTTTGTAGTAGTGCCTCTTTGGAAGAACTGAACGGCTAGATAAAGAAATAAAGGAAAGCTGTATCTTGTCTACAGAGTCTTGAGGTGTGGAGGAATCAAGGCATAATATTAAAATAAACTCTGCAGAGGTTTTCTGTGTTCTGTCTACTATGCAACCAACATGAAACAGTAGGACCAAAAAACCTCTTCAGACAAATTCTGTCTCTGTCACACTGACAGTGTGCATGTGGCTGGAGCTGTGGAGGGCAGGCAGACCCCTCATCCAAACCATGGACTCTGTGTGAGCAGGAAACCTCTGTGTAAAATGGAAGCAGCTGCTATGCTTAGTTGTTGTGGCTCTGCTTCAGTGGTTCAGTGTGTAGGGGCTGGTCGCAATCCCAGGTCACTTTTACAGAACTCGAGCTCCAGTCCTTTCTAAGGACTTACTGTCATAAAATCACAGAGAATGGTTTAGATTGGAGGGGACCTTCAGCTCCAACCCCCTGCCATGGGCAGGACAGTGCTGTTCCTTACCAATGTGAGGTAGCACAGAGACTGGGCTCATTTCTCTGCCCCAGCAGAAGTGCTGGGGGATACTGGCAGACAAATGATGCTTCCCCAGTACCGCACCTGCATGGGGCAATGCAGGAGGAGGCAGTTCTCACCAGGGATGTGAGCAGTTGTGAGGGCAGTTTGAATAGCTTCATGCATTTCAGAGAGGGATAAAATTGAGGCTTAGGCCAAGATAATGGGTTTGATAGCTTAAGAATAAGGAAACAGCAACTGTCTTTGAAAGCGTGATAAGGGCAATGGGTGAGAGCCTTGGCTTGTGGTGATTAGGTTTTGAGAGAAGGAGAAGCAGCCCGTCTTCTGAGAGCTGGCACAATGCTTCGGTCTCTTTTTGAACGTCTCTTTGGGATGACAACCTATGATCCTTCATTTCTTTTTTTGCTAGGCTTTTTTTTGCCTTCCAGCGGTTTCTAAATGAGAAGGACTGCTTCGGTGTGCAGTTTAGTTCCTCAGGAGTGGACTAGAGGAGGAAAAGTGCCTGCATCTGTGAAAAGAATAATACGGGGCAAAGAGTCAAAGAGCCTCTGTTTCTCAGAGAGCCTTCTTAATGTACTTCCCCACTGACTCAAAGGCAGACGGTGATCCATGGCATGATCAGTGTAATTCCTAGCAGCACCTGTGTTTTCTTTCAAGGTTTCTCATCCAGGTTTTGTTCAGTTCTTGTTCATCTGTGCGATTGGGAATCATCCTAGCAGCCAGGGAGTTGAAATGCAACACAAAACAGTGGAAAGTTAGATATTCATGTTGGAGCTGTGCTAGCCATTCAAGTTTTGGGGTTTTTTTTCCTAGGTAATAGATAGGGTAGACCCATTCAATGCTTCTAAAAGAGAGCAGCAGAAAATACCCCTGAGGACAGGCTGCCTAGGTTATGATCCTGTATCTGAAGTCCAGTACCAGTCTTTCTTTCATGAAAAGAGTAATGCATTCAGGTAAGAGAGAGTGAGGTTGACTTTGAAAATTAAAATCAATGCTTTCATTCAGTGCACACCCAGCTATCCGCTGTTGAATGGCATGCCATGCACGCTTACCGAAACAACAGCACAGAAAGCAGCTTTGACAGATACTGGGATTCGCCTCATGATTTTCTGTGTGTTCTTGAAAGCAAGACTGCAAAGTTAAGCACTGCCGATGATACAGAATTATGCAGACAGCATAAAAAGAGCACTGATGCTTTTCAGAACACATATCGCTGCTCTCTGTAACGCCCTGTTGTCACAAACATACGATGATTAGCTATTTATCAGCGTGAAAGCACATCGTAAAGCATTCCACGTACCATTGAGTTTCCAATAATCCGTGTCACTCTGAAGATTAATGCATCCAGTCAGTCCACATAACTTCCTGAAATACCTTCTTTTGCCAGATTTGTGTTGGGTTTGGCAAAGAGAGGGCGAAACACTGATGGAAGGGGAGTGTGTACCTTGGTTGACTGGTCTGTGAATAATGCTTTGGGTTTTGTTTTCTGGGGTAACACTCTTGAGGTGGTAATAAGAAAGCTCCTGGTAGCTGATGAGCATCTGAAATACCTCACCTGTCTGCTCATCTACTACAGTCCTCCTTAGAATGTGTTTTGGGATGTGGCTTAGCTGTGTTGGACCCCTGCAGATCTTTTTGCTATGCAAAGGCAAAAAGACCTGCACTGAAGACCAGCACTGCATGGCAAGGCCAGTATTTTCAGGTTGGGATGTTGGGATGTCAGCACTTACATCTATATTTACTCATCTGACTAACTCAACTTCCAAGCATCAACACATACTTCAAATGCAGTGATTTATCACTGTGTCTGTCTCCTCCCCGGAGCCCCACGGTGTCTAAGGGCACTGGAAACCATGTATGTGTCAGAAAGGTGACTAGAGGAATTACTGTTTCTGAAACAAAAGAACCCAAACAAACCCCAAACCAACCACCTTCAGCTCCACAACAACAACAGTCTAAACCCTCCGTAAAAGTGAAATAGTTTGAAATCACAGGAGACTTCTGAATCTCTATCCATACTCAGGGTGCTTAACGCACTGCCAGCACTTGCGTAAAAAAGCGCCTGTTTGACAGTGTTGGCCTGATCCCCTTCAGCAGTGCAGCATTTGGATTACATTACGGTCCAAGAGACGTAACACTTCCGCAGCTTAGAGTATGGCTGCTTACAACCATCCCTAGTTCAGAGAGCAAGGTGGGAGTTCGTTTAGTCTGCTTTATTAATGTTTGTCCCAGAGTCAGTACAATCGCTAATAATTAAGGGAACGAAACTGTGAGTCCAGCTGAAATCCGCCATAAATTAAAGGTTTTAATGGAATAGTAATTTTGAGGGGTTTGCAGAGTGCTGGAACGAGACAACTGCATTGGCAGAGGAAGCAAGATTGAGAGAACTGTCTCGTGTGCTGCTGCAAGTGCTGTGTCTTTGTAGCCTCGGAGGGCAGAATTCAGCAGCAGTATTACTACCCCTTCACTTACTGTGGAGACAGAGAGAGAAAATGTATTAGGAAAAACATTCTCTCACATTCCACTCCTCAGTCTTTAGGCGACTAAAAATTCGCTGTGTGCTTCATGGTGTGGTTTATGGCTCCTCATTGTTTGTGGGGATGTCAGCTTTAAAGTAGCCTAGGCCTGGACGGTGGCTCAACGGAGGCTGCAGCTGCACTGTGGGTCATTGTGGTGAAACATTTATGGCTGACACAGACATATGAGCAAATACGAGCAATGCCAGCCTTTCAATGGCTTTTCCATTTCAGCTTCCCTTCATGAACATCAGCTTAAAGTCTTCTGGCCACCCATGCAGTGGCAGCCAAACGCCATTTCCTCGTGGCCACTGCATATGTCAGGCATTGGCTGGCACAGCAGCAGGCACGTGCCCTGAGATTTCCAGCTCCAACAGAGAAGATGTGACTCAAGGCAGTTCAGAGCCTCTGACTGGACACTGGTTCCAGTCCCAGGAAGGGAAACGGGGATGCCATGTGCTTGTGCAGGAGCAATGCAGCAGGATGTCATGGCCTCTTGAGGTGGTTTCAGTTTGAGGGGGTAGGTGCTGGCCCAGTGCCCCACAGGCAGGGTGGAAAGCAGGTCAGGAGAGAGGTTGTCGCTGTCTGATGAGCGCAAAGCCCATAACTGAGTTTCCAAAATGCCTGCGTTAGCCCTTTCAGGTTCCAGAGGTATCTTTCTCTGTAAAGCAGGTCCTTCAGACATTAATAGAGCCACATCACAGAGAGTGGCTGACACAGACAGACCCCACAGTCTGCCACAGAAGTGCTTGTAGCATTTCTGTGCAGTGTTCCCAGGAATTTAGGAAATATGAAGCATTTTGCTTAGAAAAGATAGGTTTTCTTGTTTCTTTTTGTCCCACATCCTTGAGAGTGAGGTGGTTTGAAACGGAGAGTTTTCAAAGGAGAGAGCTGAAGGCCTGGGACTGAGATTTAGATGAGAATCTCCTTTTTCTCATGCCCATTTGAAAAAGCCCTGCTCTGCTATGGGGAATTTGAGAGACTCCCTGCTGCAGACTCTAGGAGGACTGGAACGCATTCAATCATGGCCAGAGAGGATAAAGTGTACTTAATGCTCTGCACTTTAGGTGGTTTACATTGGCACAGGCTGAAAGGTTTAGAGTTCTGAAGTTCACACATTTGCAAAGGCTTGGTGTCCAGATTTAACATCATGTACTTTTTTCACTTGAAACGGGAAACAATAGCAACCACAGAAAAGTTTTCTCAGGAGCTTTCCTTTTGAAATATCTAGAGGAAAGAGGGTAGGGGGGGTGGGAAAGACACACAGGGAACCAAGTACTTTTCTGTTTAGAAGCAAAATCCATAGACCCAGATGCCCCCAGAATAGTGTGTCAGTAGGCTGAAGCGTAAGTCTTTTACGGGGCAATGCTGTGATACCAAATTTTATACTGGTGTTGGCACCATTTCTACTAATTTTATGCAGATGCTAAAGCTGTGACAGTTTCTGTAGCCACTTTGGAGACTGTTTACACCCACTGGACAAGGACCAGCGATAGCGTCTCTGCAACCAAACATCCTGATATGTCCTGTGGCAACAGCTTTTTTCCTGGGGCCCCCAAAACTTTCTTCAGGATTACTCTCGGATTCTAGAAACAGGTCATGGGACTTGGCCTTTTCTCCCTATCTCACCCCATAGCCCTGCAATGTACCTCTCACGACTGCTTCACATGAGGCTCCTTGTCTAAGCAATGGACTGTGCTGTGGCTGACTTGGCTGTTTTGCAAGGCCAAATATCTGGGAAAACAGGTCCCTCTGGATGGCCTCCCTACCCTCCGGTGTGTCTGCTGCACCCCACAGCTTGGTGTCGGCAGCACTTGCTGAGGGTGCCCTCAGTGCCTCTGTCCATGTCACTGACAAAGATGCTGAACAAGACTGGTCCCAGGACTGATCCCCGAGGGACTCTGCTTGTCACTGGCCTCCACTGGACCCGTTGGCAGCCACTCTGGGTGCGGCCATCAAGCCAGTTCTTTACCCATCTAGTGGTCCCCCCATCAAACCCCTGTTCCACCAGCCTGGAGACCAGACTGTGGTGCGGGACAGTGCCAACAGCTTCTCTTTCTTTCCTCCTCTTTCTCCTTTCCTTTCTTTCCCCCTCTAAATCAAGGTGCCCCCGAGTGTCACCTTGTTAGTGACGCTGGGTCAATGTATGAGCTGCCTCGATACTTCATTTGTTTAAACACAGGCCAGATGTGCCTGCAGTTGCTGCAGTCACAGTGCTGGGGTAGAAGAGGTGTGATGTGACGTGTCTTACTTTCTGTAGGGTAGTCAATAACTATTCTTGTAGATTGCCTGCAAAATGTATGGAGCACTGAGGGGTCAAGGTCCACTTTCCGTTCGTGATGCTCCAGTAACGGCCTGGCACTCTGCTAGAAAGAGAAAGTGCTTCAGCGCGGGAAGTTAGCTGGAGTTATGACATGTTTTCCCCTCCTGGTTGTTACCCTGTAATTACGAAAGACAGGTTACAGTGGGCAGCAGTGCAGGCCTCCGGGGACACAGGCACCTACTTGGTGTGTCTGTGTGAATATTTGACACAGATGGCAAATACAGCAGCGAGTCAGCTTGACATTCTGAGAGCCCATTTTCTTGCACTTTCAGCATGGGAAGCAGCACCTGTCGTAGCCAAGAGACGCTTTCCTACCAATAGGATCTGGCACAGGAGAAAGGATGACTTTGCAGGTCTAAGCCACACGGTGCTTCTGTGCGATGTGAATTAGCAGTCCAGTATTTGTCTGCCGTTTCCAGAGTGTCTCTGTTCTCTCATTTCAAAGCTAGTGTCTGGCAGAAGCGTAGTGTGGTATTATCTGTGGGGCTTTTTATGATATCTGTGCTTCTGAAACACCACCGTGGAGTGGATATGCTGACATTTAAGTGCCCTTTGCACTCCATGGACTCTATCCTGTGTTTATCCCATGTTCAAGAGGGCATCAGCCTGAGACTTTCTAAAACCCTTGTGTTATTCCGGTCTGTAGAGAGAGTTTAATGTAAAAGATGGAGTAGGGAGATGCCGGTGAATGAGTAAAAATGATGAACAAAAGCAGTCTTAGTTGTCTGTCATTCTGCCATTGAGGTGCTTTTAGGCTGGTCAGTCCTGAGTGCCTGGAATGGACTGTGGATAAAAACCACTGTTTTCCCAGTTCTTTCTGTGTGTAGGGTCCCTAGGAGAATAAATATCTGAATTCTGGAGCCATTCCAGTTTAACTGATCCTACATAAGCAGGCTCAGAACTAACTACACATGGTGGTGATTTCAGGCTCTGCACTTCAGTTGAATGAGCAGCTTCAGCTGTAAAACTTCTTATCTTAGCTCTTCTTCAGGAACCCCCTCTTCAAGTCATCCCATCTAAGAGGGTATCTGAGCAAGTGTTTTGGTTTTGATTGCCCAGGGTCTTCAAAACACAAAAAACCCCAGGACAAGTTTAAAACGAAGGAAAACAGAAAAACCCTGTAAATCAGCATCAAACAGATCCGCTCTCTGCGCAGTACTGACGTGCCAACAACCACCCGGAACCATGGGAATCCTTAAGGATCGCCCCCCGTCCTCCTGCTGGGCGCCTACCCAACCAGAAAGGAAAAGAATGGTGAGGTTTTCCTCACACACCTCTGCAAATGGCACATGCCTACCGTGTGGGAACAACGGGGAAATAGAATGGCCATATCACAAAGACACAGTGAGGGGAAAAGGAAGAAGGGGGGGAAAGAAAATGGGTACGAGGGTAAAATGATGCTAAGACTGAATCAGGAATGAGGGGGAGATGAAACAAAGTGCAGGGGAGGAAATGAAGGAAAGGATGACAAGGAACAATCATTTCACCAAGTCTGAAAGGCAGGGGGAAGAAGGCGACAACAGCAACGGCTGCTCCACCCACACCTCCAGGAAGAAAGACATTTAGCCCTCACACCACCGTTCATACTGCCACAGGGAAGGGGTGTCTGTTGGTTCTCACACTGGTCGTGTCATGGAACCTGGTTGGTTCCCTAAACAGTCATGTCATGTCATGTCATGTCACGTCATGCCATGTCATGTCATGTCATAGGACAAGGATTAACCCATGATGACAGGAACCATTACGTGAGCACCAGGGCTGGCTGCCTCGAGAGCTCCCCGTGGCCAACCACGCCGTGTCATGAAAGGCAGGTGTGTGAGTACCACAGAAAAAGGTCATCTCTCAGTTACGGTCGCGGAGGCAAACCCCTGGAAATGGACTCAGTACCCCCGTGAACGCCGAGGCAGCAGAAAGAGGGACACAAGGTGCACTCAGTACTGATGGAGTAGAACCCTCCCCATGCACAAAAGTAATCTCACTCCCTAGATCTGGCTTTCCACTGGAGAATGATTGTGCAGGCATTTTTCCAGCTTCCCTCTGGATTAGTTTCCTCCTCTTTATGGCTTACTTTTTGTTGTGCTGACCCGTGAGAGTTACCTGTCGTTCCCTGAAATAAGGAAGGAAGCAGGAAGCGCTGTATGCTCTGTGCTGGAAAGGTTTGGTCATCTCTTATCGTTGGGTTTTGGAATCCCTGTATTCCCAGTAGCACTGCAGAGATTGTTTGCTAATAATGGCGATAGCAACATGAGCCTCTGCCTGTTCATGTGTTGAGCTCATTGAGTGAGTAAAAAAGCTCATCGTTTAGCTGTGTAGAAGCTTTTAATTAGTTTTCTGAATTTACTCCAGAGATTAATGAGCAGATAATGTTCAATATATGCTTTACTGTTTTCATTTCTTTATGGAGGTACCTGAATTTGCATGCTCTCCCTACTTGATCTTTTGCTCTCTGTGTTAGTATCTGTGAAGTATTTGGCTGCAGCCTCAGAAAACATTCTACTAGTCGGTTTTATCTGGGCGGTGGTGGCTGGTTTATAACGTAGCACACAGCAGCCATTTCTACTCTGTCAAGGATTATACGTTGTCTTCAGAAGAGACCTTTCACACTGGTGTCACTTGATCACAGTCTTCAGGGTTTCCAGGGGCTGGGTGGGGACGTGCGTTTCCCTGCTCATGCAGGGGATGAATAGCTTGTGAACTCGGGCATTCCTTTTCCATTGAGATTTCTTTTGACCTCTCCCTCCAGCTGCCACCCTTTCCCATAGGCCTGGACATCAGTTATGGTTGACCATCACAGTTTGGCTCCTGCAGCCCCTCAGTTTCCCACTGTTCTGTGGGACCACTCTGGTATAGCAAAGCAGTGCTGCACAGGAGGCTGATCTGGCCCCCCTGGCAAGTCTGTTTCATGCAGAGTGTTGCATCCTCTGCCTATTGCTTGGTGCATATGGTCTTGTTGAACTGCACACGGGGACCCCAAGTGGGTCAGCGTAGCCTTTGGGCTCTTCAGGAAAAGGGCTTTAAATCTGTGCTTTCAAGGTAGCAGTGGCGTCTCAGGCTTCCCTGGCAGCAGCCAGTATCCAAAGCATTTGCCATCCTGTCACAGGAACTGTGCCCTCTGGTCACCAAGAAGGAAAACTGAGCCCAGGCTGCTGAATTCATCTCTGCTCTTCCTCAGTTCTTCTGACTTCAGAGAAGGCGCATATTCAAAGTGCAGATAGAAAGGAATGAAAACCCTAAGTAAATAGTGCACCACGTTTATTAAAAGTAGTGCCCTGTGTAAATAGCAAGCTCAACAGTCTGGTTTTGTTGGCCCAGTAGGAAAAGAATTAAAAGTGCTCCTTAATGGGATTTAAAAACGGGAGTTCAGTTATATTAGCTACAAAAATATGATTATCATAATTAAGGTTGCAAAGCACTAATGAAGCTCTTTAATAATTTTCCTTTGTCCTTAGAGATTCATTTCATAAAACCTGATTTGAATTTTACATTGCTCCGGAGAAACTTCAGCACTGTAAAGATGGGAGCCACTGGTAGCATGAGGGGCTTTGCACTTCGGTGGGGAGGAACAGGCACCACAGCTGGCGCACAACTCAGCGTGAGACAGGAGGGACTCAAGAGCTGAAGCATTAAAGATGATGCAGGGGCACTCACGGTCTGGTGCTGCGTCTGAGCTCTTGGCAGGTTTATGGATTCAGACACAAAAGTGAGGGACTGCAGCTGGAGGAGGTTTGTCCGGAGTGCCATGCAACCGGGCAGGCTGCGTGTTTCAGGCCTCCCTGTATTTTCAGGCTTAGTGATGTTCAGTGGAGCCTGAGCTGACTACACACTCTCCTGCTGCAGTATTGCTAGACACTGTCTTCAAGCCATGCAGGTTACGTGGTTCACCTGGAGGGGACACAGCGAGCCACACAGAGCAACAGTCTGTAAGGTCACAGTCTTTCAGGGTCCTTCCCAGGAAGAGAGACACACAGCAAACTCTGAAAATGAAATAACAACAAATTGGCCCTTTCAAAAGCTCTCCCCAAAACAGCTCTTCACGGTTCATCTCCCCAGCTGATTAAATGTTTGGCTGTGCTGACAGGGATGTGATAGGTACTGCGGAGCAGAAAATTGCACGTAGTGTGTGAGTTACGCGCAGACGCGTTGTCAAGCCCTTAACACAAAAGTGCTGGGATCACTGCTGTCGATGTCCGTGTTTATTTCTGTACCTGATACAGGGGTAGGGCAGCAGGCTTGGGCCACTTTCAGCTTTGCCTCTTGCACAGGGCAGAGAAATGTTCGCCTCTCACAAGCTCTTGGCAGGAGTGGTTGCATTTCTCCACTTACCTTCCACCTTCAGCCCCCGTCAACAGCAGAGCAGCTGAGTGCCTGTAGGTGTTGCCACGCTGGGATGCTCATGAGGATGAGGAAAGTAAAGGAGAGCATTCACTGCCTGGCTCAAGTCCCAGTCTGCTTTTGGAGCTGGGCCCATTGGTTCTTGTTGGTTGAAGGAGTAAACAAGGTCCCTGCAGGACACAGAGTAAACAAGGACATTAAGAGAGGCCGGAATTTCACCCCGAGGCCTTCTTAGTGTAGAGAGCGCTGCCACATCGTGTTCGGTGCCTAAAACCAGAAAAACCTTTGGCTTCGTGTCTAGCTCCTACTTTCCTGGTGAAAGTTTCACAGAAGCCTGCTGCCTCTCCTTTCAGTCCCCTTGTGTATGAGGGGTCACCATCACCGCTGTAAATTGGGACAAACCCTGGGCATTCCTTTAGGAGTGACTTTTCCTGCCGTTAGCAAAACTATTCCCAGGCCCCGAGCTTTTGAAAGGAGAGCACGGGGGTTCTCTAACAGCCATCCACAAATGGTTACCCGACCAACCAAGTAAGGGGAGGGAGGGCAACCTGTGTCAGCTGCTGAGCATCGTGACTAACACTCCACTGCCACTGCAGCCGTTTACTTACATGGACAAGATTAAAGGGGTCTTGCCCAGACTGTTGCTGCCAGTGAAAAAACCACCAGTGACTGACAAGAGTCCCACAGAGAAAGACTGCTTCTGTGCTTGTGTCGGTGTTTGCCAGGTGCCTTGTGCCAGGCAAAGCAACAGACCTTTCCCAGATGAATCTGGACGGTGTTGCGTACTCTGCTGGATTGCCAGCACCAGCAGAGCGCTGGCTCGCAGAAGCTCACGGGCCTCGCTTTACATTATCCTACTTATTTAAACATCTGCAGGAGCAACTGAACATTCGCAGGCTCTTGTCGCTGAGTCTGTAACTGAGACCATTTCCAAGAGGAGATTGCCCATCTAAAAGTGGCGAAGTAATCTTTGCAGTTCCCCCTCCACACTTAGGCCTGGATTTTGCACAGTTACACTTGCGTGAGAGACTTCTTACAGCGGTGGAGAGTTAAGCATATGTGGAAGTCTGTGCGCTTGGGACTTCTGATACCGTGAGGATTAATGATCTATAAAAGCTGAAAAACAAGAAGTAGATGGAAGAGAAACAGGTTTGGCAGTCACAGGCCGTTCTCATTAAAGGCATGTTAATCTCTCTTGCTCTGTTTCTTATCATGCACTCAGTATTTTGCTGAAGTGTCGCAGATGCCTGACATGCAGACATGGTGTATGAAGGTGTGCATATCATACTCTGTTCTTCCTGCAAGAGCTAGAGGAATTAATGTGGAGGGACAGGTGTGCTTAGCATGTGCCTGCTGGTAGTCAACCCCGTAGATTCAGAATCATGGGACAGTATAAGTTGGAAGGTATGTCAGGACGTTTCCAGTCCAATCTCCTGCTCAGAGAAGGGCCAGCTCTCGGGTCAGACAAGACTGCACAGGACTTGACCCGATCAGATCTTGAGATCCAAGAATTGGGATAGCACAACCTCTCTAGGCAGCCTGTTCTGCCTGGTTGTCCTTACAGAGAAAAGTTTATCCTCTCTTCTTTCAGCCTGTGATCATTTATTTCTCACTTTCCTGTCTTGCACCACCATGAGTGATCCGGCTCTGACTCACCATTCATCCCATGCAGGCAATGGAGGGACCGTCAGGTGTCCACAAAGACTGAACCATCTTTGGTCTAGACTGAACCAGCCCAGCTACCCCAGTCCCTCCTCACAAGGCAAGTGCCTCAGCCTGTACCAGACCAAGTGCAGAACCACAGCTTCTACAAATGGCAGACGCTGACCTTCAGGGATGTAGGGGCCTGAGCCACCTTGCGCAACCCACGAGAAGCCCAGTTGCTTCATCACCGCTGCCTGTTCAGGAGGCAAGAGGGCTGTCAGCATACCACTGTAGTCACATCCTCCATTCGTCACGTGCAGGGATGTTACCAAACTGACCTACTTTGCCTGTCCGCCCACGGAAGGCTAATCCTGTTTAGCATTGCTGGAAGGGGAAGAGCATGTGGAGAAGTGCTCCGAGTTATACAGATGGCAGTCTTTGCTGATTAATGTTAGTTTAATTTGCTTGCCTTTCTGTTCCCAGCCGTGTGAAGGGAGAGCAGAGCAGTCGAACCTGGGTATTCATTTAGCATCTTCTCTGACATCTGAGTGGCTTTAGTCTTTCAGTAATAATAGTATTAATGAGGATAAAGAGCATGTGTGTTCTGATCTTCATCAGAGATCGCACAAACTTGACACGGTGCTCGCAAGCTGGAGATAAAAGATGCCTCTCACCCTGGCCATGCTCCAGCACGGCACTGCTGACGTCAGCCGTCTCTGCTGACCTAAACTGATGCGCAGTGTACCGCATCTGTAGCGGTTTCACAGGCTGCACACCCTGGAATCCAAATGGCACTGGATGGAGGGGGGAAGCTGTCTACTGGCACTTGGCAATAGGTGCAAGGTTTATGACATGCAGAATAGAATACAGAATCACAGACCCTCTTTGGCTAGAAGAGACCTTTAATATCACAGAGTCCAACCTTTGACCCAGCACTGCCAGGTCACCCCTAAAGCATGTCCCTAAGCACCAGATCTACGCATCGTTTAAATACATCCGGGCAGTGTGGCAGTTCTGATGCCCAGCAACTTGGTGATACTCAGCCATCCCTAGTTCAGAGAAGAGGAAGATTAATTCATGTCCAATTCCGTAGATTCCACTGTCCATGTTAAGATTATTGTTTAATGTCTGTTCTGCTTTAAGCAGACATGTATGTGCAGAACATGGAGAGGTTCATGGAGTCCATTATTTTCTACAAAAGGTTTTCTTCTCAGGAAACCTCTAAACAGTCTCTCCCCTAGCGTAACCAAAATGTAGTCATCTACTGGGTCGGTACACGTGGGAAGAGTAAGCTGCATGCTGTTGGGTAAAAACAGTCGTGACTCGAAAGCTGGATGGACGCTTACCGTGCTGCTGGAGTTTTCCTTGCGAACCCAGTGATGCTCATAGCCATTGCGACACTGCACGGCCCCGGTAACTGCGGACTGCCCCTCTCCCACTGAAGGCACGGTCCCGTCTCAGTGTATATCATCAAAAAAGGAGGGGTTTTACAGTCTTAAGCTTTCTGAAGAGAACTCTTTGATAGTGTTCGATTGCTACCGGTGGGATCGTGCTGTGGTTAGCAGTTACGGACTGCAGCGTGTTCCTGAAACAGTTCATGGCTTCACGCCTGAAGGATAAGGCTGGCAGGGTGCAGTTCAGTGTGGTGCACCAGTCAATCATTGATTTATTGCCATTGGTATATACATACAGATCCTTCCTTTGTGTGTTCATGCCATGCCTCTTGTGATGGATTACCCAAGTGCTTCGTCCATGTCAGAGAAACATAGAATGAGCTGTTTGACATTCAGACGGTCTCTGCCTGCCTGCCAGCCTGTGCTGCTTCCATTTGCTAGTCTTTCTCATGACCCCACAGCAAGGCTTGGAAGGGGAACACTTCACTTGTTCTTGTGGATCCTTGATTTCAGAGCTCTGCCTTAGCTGAGAAGAAGGGGTGACAGTTGCACAGCAGTGCTGTGAGGGGAAGTACCTGTGTAACTCATGCTGTGGAGCACCCTTGGGACAAAGCCACAGTCTGACCAGTGCCCATAAGACCTTGTCCTTCATTCACACTGTCCATTGTGCCAGTGGGTGGCCAAAAGCTGTCCCCACTGGCTCATGCCCAGAATGTGTACTCTCCTTTGGTGCCCAGAGACTGTAACTCCCTTTCAGTGTCTTCTTCCCGTGTCTTGGATCACTATGCATGGGATACCGTGCATGAGTGGATCTGCCCTTTAACTACTGAACCACTGAACGTACCCGCATGCTACCTTTCCGACACTGGGCTTTTAGCTAAGAGCCTTTCTCCCCCCTCAGAGAGGGAACCAGAGAGTAACTCCGTATGGAGGCAGCGCTCAGCGTCTTGCAGAAGTAACTTCAGCAGAGGTGGGCATGGCAAGCCAGTCGGTGTGCCTGGAAGGTACGAGAGCACGTCTGCCTTATTCCTTCCCTCTTCACAATGACAATAGTGATTGGGGGGAACCTGGCCAGAGGCTAGAAGGTAGTTCAAGATGTTTCCAGTGTCACGTTTGTCCTTACAACCGTTACCCAGCCCCTGTCTGTGAGAGGGCTGTTCTCCAAGTGCAGTGTAATCATCTTTACTTGAGGTGCTGGCAGTTTACTAAGATCCAGAGTGGTCTGAGGGTGAGGTCTAAGGGAAGGGCTCAAGCCCAGCTGTAGTGGGTAGGAAGTAACACCAGAGTATGGTGGGGGCACCTCTCTCCAACATGCTGAGCATGCCTGACAAGTGAACGGGTACTCCAAGCAGGGCTGTAAGGCAGACACCCCACCATGCCAGGGAGGGAGGGGGAGGAAATCTTTGCCTCCAGCTGCCCAGCAGAGGGTCAGAGGAGTACGAGCACGGTGATTTCAGCCCAGGCACATCCCAGGACCTCAGAGAGATTTATGGATCTGATTTAATTCATAGTTAAATGGATATAATTAAAAAATACTGTTAAATGTCAGCCTGATTTGTAGAAACAGATTAGCTGGCCACGTGGCAACTGCTTGGGGAATCAACAGCTGATTACTTACACTTGAATGTCATTTCACAGTAGTCACTCCTTATGAGCAGTAGGTGAAGAAGGAGAGAAATGGCCCTCATCCCACAGAAGAGTACCAGTGTCCGTGTTTGTAGTGCAGGATCGGGTGGACAGTGCCAGATGCATTTCATAGCGCAAAGCTCTGTGTCCACTGGGAGCAGACTGAATCAAAGTAAGCCTTCCTTCAGCCTTCCTTCCGGAGAGTCCCTGGAGCATGCTGGCACTCTGCCCGAGTTACTTCTTTCCCCAGCAAGTACTCATTACGTGAGTTAATGACAGGAGGCTGTGCCACAGTTCTCCTCCTGATAACTAAGCCAGGAGTACCTGGTCAGTACAGGGTTAGCCATGCTGCCCTGCCTGGGGGTATTTGCCTGTGTGCTGTCCCGATGGGAGCGTGTGAGCTTCCTCCTCCCTATGCCAGGTCATTCCCATCTTTCTGAGTAATGGTGTCCTCATTCCTTGTTGATCATTGTAATATTAATGAAGCTCCAAATGTAACTGTCACTGTTGAATACTACGTCGAAACGGGTTGCATCACGTGGTGCTGTTACCAACAGGCTTTCCCATTCTCTGTGTTAGCATGACAGGATCACTCAAATCTCAAGAACTCATTGTGCCTCTTATTTTTTATGTCACCTCTTTGCAGGGGAACCGTGGCACAAAGCCAGGGTGTTTCCTGCCTGCATCCCTCGTCACAACAAGCTGAACTGCTCCCTAAACCAGGCACTGATGGGGATGAGGGAGTAGATTTCCAGTGTCCTGTTTGGACCCTCCCAGCTGAGGGACTGGGAGGATAATGGGAAGCAAGCAGGTTGTGCTAAGCACATTCCTAAACCCCACGCTTGGGGTTTCTCCTGCAGGTACCAGCCAGCATCTGGTGTGGCTCAGGAGAGGGACAGCAGTACCAGTCTGCAGCAGTTGCAGACTCTGCCATATCTGTTTTACCAAGCGCAGTTTGAATTTCAGATGGTGTAGATGTCCTGGCAATCGCTGTTAGCAGTGCTTACCGTGCTCTAGAGACTTTGCCGTGTAAGCCATCGGGAATACCATGACAATTACATACTGCCTCATGCTAGCCACAGCACAGCAGGTCCACAGTTCCATGGCAGTCACTGAGAAACCTTGCTTACTGGAAGCTGGCTATAAATTGCTTCACAGATCCAGCCAAAGACTTGGCAGAACACACCAGTTAGACCTGTTGCTCTCTCATAAGGGTAGAGGCTTCCCAGCAGTGTAACGCCTTGGCAGTTTATAGGGAAGAAGCTGCTTTCCTTGTAAGTGTGTTGTGCCTCTCCGAAACAGCTGGAGCTCAGCAGCACTGCTGCTGTCTGCCCCATCAAATCCCCATTCTCCCTCGGAGCCACACAGAGCTCTCATCTCATATTCCTGCTTTCTACTGGGAATACGTTCCAACCAGTGGAGGCCTTGGAGCGGCAGAGGAAGGCCCTCAGGGATTCAGAGAGAACAGTTCTTCTGACACTGCCCCGTTTTGCTTGTCAGACCCCAGATTCAACAAGACTGCGTGCAACAGGGCGCTGGGAGCAAGGAAAGACAGCAAAACGGCACATGCCGACCCCTTGCCCTATTACTGGTGCCTTCCTTGTTCTTGAGTAACGCAGGTCAACCTCTTGTTTTCGGTAAGTGAGGAAACAACAGCAAAAGGCTCTGAGTTGTGTTAGTAAGGTTTAGCCTGACTTATTTGAGGACACCCTTGGTGGAACAGCTGTCCAGTTCTGGGACTGGGCAAATCACCCCCACAAGTATGCGTGAAGCAGCGTCACGTACAAATGAACTGCGCCTAGCAGGGTCCCTCGTCTAAACCGCGGACATGCTCTGGCTGACGTGGCTGTTCTGCAAGGCCAAATGTCTGAGACAACATCAGAAACGTTCGCCAGCCTCTCAGCCCTCACATTCCGTGTTTATGCTTCTCCATCAATGAGCTGACCGCCCTGGAGTGCTGGCTTTACTCTCCAGTCCGTGACCCGTGGCTGTAATTCCTCGTTTCTCTTACATTTGATTAAAAATTACTGGGCAGTCTCATGCTCTTAGCTGTCTGCTGGGTAATGAGCAGGTGGGATATTGCTGTAACAGGGCGAGTAGCAGGAAGATGAAATTCATCCTCTCTTCTTGCTATCACTGAGTTTTCATTTCTGCTTTTCCATGAGATGGTCTTTAAACAAGCAGTTTTTCATGTGGAAAATACCACAGGCTTCACTAATGCCTGGAGAGTAACTTCCTTCCTCCGATTTCATTCGAGTCTTACATGTTGAGGACTCATTCAGTGAGGAGCGTTGAGGTTCTAAAACAAGTGTTATCGTTGCTTCCTATTGCTCCGCGGCGTTGAAAGCCATGCTTTGACAACATCCAGTGTTTGCAGCAGCGTTGTGCTGCTGCTTTGGAAAAGGTCTGTGTGGGATGCAGCAGCAAGTGGCTTTCCTGCCTGGTGCAGGCATGAGGCTGCAGAAGCACAGTGCTTCCTCCTCAGCCAGAAGCAGCTGTGGCTCAGGAGGTGGACAGTGTGCTGCTGACGAGCGTTTCTGAGAACCTCAGCCTTCGGCTGGCACGGTCGTGCAGCCTTGCCTACACAAAGGAACTTATTCACCCAGTTCACCCCCTTTTATTCTGTCTCGCTGTAAACACACCTGGTGCTCGCAGCCCTTTCTTGTTACAGTTCCAACTGTCTGACAGGAGGTGACTGTTTTGGTGAAGGGCGGCAAGGAGTTGCGGGGGGGTTATTGCAGTCACCATGCTCAGTGCTGGCAGACAGCTGCTCTGGGTTAGAAGAGGTTTTTTTCACGTTGCATCTTGGGTGGTGGGATTTTGGAGGACACTTTGGGGTTTAATTGAGTAGAGTTACCATTGTCTCTTCTGGCTTCAGGTGAGGGCCCACAAAGGAGGACAAAGAGCATCCCAGTAGGAAGCTCATCCTGAGAAGTCAGAGGCATCAGTGTTGCTAGCTCGCACCGGGGTGGTTTTGGGGGGAATATAGCAGTGCTGAGAATGGCTCCTCAAATTGGGCAGACCCCAGGATTCACCCAGACTGCAAGTCTGCAGAGGGTAACCTTCACGCGAAAAAACCCTGCAAGAAGTGGCTGTTTTTGTACTGTGCTGACGCACCGTGTTATGCCGGGAGCCTTGATCCATGGCTGGAGCCCCTAAGGCTAGCGTGACGCTCAGGGATAACATTAGCCACAATGGATGTTTCCTAAAATCAAGGACTGTGGCATAAAGCACTGCTGACACATTTATCTGACCTGGATATCATCGTTCTGTTATTAAAATTAAATAGAGCGATTCTGAGCTTAACCTGCAAGTAGAGCCAACAAAACAACAATCCGTAATGATTTTCACATTCCTTCCACAGAAAAAACTGCCTAGACAATCTGATGGATGAAGATGAGAAAGACAGGGCAAAGAGGTAAGCGCTTCTTCTGTTATAACTCTCATTTTAACTTGTGATGAGCTTGATAGTGTTTGTTGCCGCAGAAACTGTTTCATCCATAATCAATTAATCTACTTGAAAAGCTGCCATCTCAAGGATTCCTGTTCTTTGTAAGAAAAGAATGCAGCAGCGAATCCCGTGGGAGAAAGGCCAAGGCACTGATGGCTTTCCTCACATCACTGCAGAACACACGAACAGCAGAAGCTGCAGTGGACTCCTGCAGCCGTAATGCATCAGCCGAGCTTCCCCAGAACATAAAAACGGGGGCTTTCACCAGGAAACAGCTCAACCTTCTGCAACAGCAAACTAAATCAAAAAGTAGGTGTTTTCCTCTGTGATGGTAGCCGTCCGTTCCGCAGTGCTAAGCACAGTAATAAAACGACACAGACATTGCCTTCAGAGGAGAGAAGGACTCGGAGCAGTGCAGTGCCAGCCCTGAACAGGCACAAACCTTTACTCGCACCCCATCAGCCACGCAGGATGGCAGGAAATTGTTGTGAATGCTCTGAAGGGAGGGGAAGGGTGTGTTTCAAGGCAGGAGACCTGTGGCAGTGAAACTCCGTGTAGCTGTCTGATCTGACTGGCATCTGCAGAAAAGCTGTTTGGAAGCTTCTGAGGGGTTTCTTCTGGACACATTATCAATGCTGCAGCCCACAGTTTAATTGCTTCAGAGGGAGCTGTGGGTTGCCTGCGTTTTCCCCCTTGGTTCCCTCTAATGAGAGTATTTCCAGTCCAGGCACAACTAGTTGATCCAGTTTCATCTCTTTTTATTCCTTCTCTGATTCTTTCCTCCCTGTAGCTTTTCCTCACCAATATAGGTCAGCACAGGCTGCGACCAAGCTCAACCATTCTCCTTCGCTCCCTCCTCCTAAAGTGGGCATGCAGGAGGAGGAAGGCCGTCTTGCATCACAGCTTCACTCATTCATGGCCGGATCATCTTCAGGATCTCTGTGTGCTAATTGCTTTTTCAAAAAGCGCCCCTCTAAACGTCTGCACGTCAGACAAAAAGAGGATACCGCGTGCCCTTGCTGTCAGCGATGGGCACCGCCATCTGCTATGCTTTCCGTGCCGTTTGCTCCTGGAGGGAGTTTTTCTCGTACCCTGGGGCAGGACTGTGTCAAGGTGGATAAAGAAATGATAAATTTGGAAAGGAAAAGGAAGGAAATGGCTTTTCAAATCACTGCTGGAATATATTTGCTTTTTAGAATTAAACCTAAATTTGAAACGAAGTTTGAGGTCATGAGGGACTTTGTTAAAGTCCCAAGTTACTGCAGTACACTGAAACCATTCAGATTAATTGAAAAGCTACAGGTTTTCTTCCAGAGTTCTGAAGGGAGTTAAACTTGGCTGAGTATTTTGCTGCTACATCTTGAAAGCCAAGGACTCTCATGTGCCCTGCGCGGTAGTGGCATATTAGGGAGGCACTTGCTTTAGGGTTTTTTTCTGTTCAGTCTAAGGTCACTCCATGCTGATAAATGAAAGTGGGTTTTTAAAAAGCAAAGAAAATTGTTCTTTTCCTACATTTTCTGCATTAAATGTAGGTGAGACCAGAAATTTCTGGGTCTAACTCTTTGGGGATGGACCCAAGCTGGGAACTGGGTTTCTCAGGTTAGAGACAGACATGCAGACCATTCACTGGCTGCTGTGTGCTCCCATCCTTCCACCCACTGAGCACTTCATGTCTAGCCGAGATGTACAGCTCTTCCTTCAGGACACTGATTATTTTGAGCCCCATTCTGCTCCTCTGAATGCCTAAGGCACTACTTCACTCCAAAGACCTAAGGACTAAGATATGGATGTGATGTCACTACCTTAGGGAGCATCGAAGACCTCTTTGAGGTCTTCTGATCTTCTGGAGATCAGAAACTATCTTTTCATTTGCAGCTCTTTGATGCCAGACAAGGCTAACTTTGTTTTACAGATGTATTAGTTTTAAACAAAAAGCATGCCCTGGACACTTGTTTTTCCTGTCTAGGTGGCCTGTGGCTTGCTTTAGCAGTAAGTTAGTTCAAAATGTTTTCTGGGATGCCTCTGAATTCCACATTGCAGACCAAAGCAGCTTGACGTGAATTGTAAGGAAAAGCTCAGGAGATCAGGGCTATCACCTGCCATTTTTCACTCCAGTAAAGAGTAAATGTAAGCGTCCTGAGGCGTCCGGCTCGGTGACTTTGATGGATATACAGTGTTTTCCTCTGGGCGGCAGAAGGAAGCGTGAAACGCAGTGCGAAGCCACATTGCGGTGTGAAGCCGTTGTGGTACCATGCACCAAGTATCAATCTCTCTTCAAGACAGTAAGGAACAAACACGCAGGAGAATGAAGATGGCTGTTTAGAGCACACGTGAAACGGGTGGTTTTAATCACTCCTTATTCAGGCTGTCCGGCGTTGCCTTTAACTGCATTCGCTAAAACCCCTCAATGTATTCATGCCCTGTCTCCTTCTTCCCCCTGGATATGCTGTGTTTTCTTGGAGAAGCAAAGAAGGAGGAGAACTGGGATAAACAGTATAGAATGAAGACAGGGACTGGTTTGGCTTGCTGCAAATGATATTCCCTAGCAGAGAAGTAAGTGAGGCTGCAGAAGACTCTTTGGAGGGAAGTGGGGAGAAATGCATTATTGAAGCTACTGTGCAGGGAGAGTTTAGATGACCTAATTGGGGGGGGTAACATTTTTTTTCCTTTTTAAGATGCTGCTGTGATCATTGATCCAGATCTTGGTGGAGTTATTTCCACTGGAGTAGTTTTTGTATTTCCTTTGTGAATAAAATGTCAAGTGTTAAAAATAGATGCTTTATATTTCTGTGGAGCCTTTTTCGTTGGGTTGGCTTTTTTTGAAAAGCAGCTCTTTCCCTGTAGATGGTTGATGCTTTAGTTTATTCTCAGGCTGATCGAAACCTTTGTGATTCAAATGAACCGAGGATGGAATTATGAGGAAGTAAACCACTGATGTTCCTAGCGTCCCCTTGAAATGAACAGAAATAGGATGAGGCTGAGCTGCTCACATCTTGTTCTGACAGTCTTTTGCACTGTAATAAGAACAGGCTGAAATCAGTCAGGTAGTAGCCACCCAATCTCTTGTGTTCAGAGCTGTAAAATAGTCAAGTGTTGGCTTCTACCCAGTGCATCTCCAAGTGTGTTTGGGGCTGAGAGCAAGACAAACAAAAATTACCCCTCTGTCAGTAGTAACATCCAGAAGCCTCTGCAGTGATTTCTCTGCTGAAAATGTTTATTGCCATCCTGGTCCTTGGGGGGATGTAGATGCTGGGCTAATGTTTTCTCTCATCTCTGCATCCAGAGCTGCTTATGAGGTACAACAGAGCTAGCTGGGACTGAGGAGCTCCGAGTGAGAACTGGTGTCTTGACTTTTCTCTCCTGTGTAACCAGATCTTTAGATCTTTATGTAATTAAGAGGGTAAATCTTACCTGCTTGAGGACCTTTCAGAAGAGTAAAGCAGCCTTCTGGGATGTGTTTGTTTTCACAACTACAGAAGTCTGCGAGATACCCTCTGAGTAGTATGGCTTTCGTATAGATGGCAGACATCCATAAGGCATTGATTGTGTATAGACTGGCATACGGTTAAACGTCTAACCAAGTGCAGTGTTGAAAAGGTTATCCACAGCCTTAATGACAGTATTATGCTAGTGCCGAAGCACCACAGGTGAAATAAGCTGCTTTCTTCCTAGGAGCTTTTTAATCACAGCAGCAGGAGCAGGCTGTCTCTGAGGAGTCTGCAAGCCACACAGGCATGTTGTCAAAGAAAGCCACAGAGTCCCCCGTTTGCACCTTGGGAGTCAGGACACCAAGACCTTAAGCAATTTCTTAGTGGCACACAGAAATTAGGAGCAAGCAGGACACAACCAGTAGCACTTTAGAGCCCTCAGGTCTGGGAACACACCTGAGCCTGAGACCTAGTCCATGCTGGGATGTGCTGATGCCCTCCCTCCTGTTTATCATTGTCACCTTGGAAAGGAGACTCAACTACGTGAACTACTATGAATCACAGAATCATCAGGGATCAGGAGGGACCTCAAAAGATCATCCAGTCCAATCCCCTGCCGCAGCAGGATCACCCAGACCAGGTCCAGGGAGGTTTAAAATGTCTCCAGAAAAGGAGACTCCACAACCCCCCCAGGCAGCCCCCTCCAGCACCCCATCTCCCTCCCTGGGAAGAAGTTACAGAATCAGTCGGGGTTGGAAGGGACCCTTGCTGAGGGTGCCCTCAGTGCCTCTGTCCATGTCACCAACCAAGATGCTGAACAAGACTGGTCCCAGGACTGATCCCCGAGGGACTCTGCTTGTCACTGGCCTCCACTGGACCCATTGGCAGCCACTCTGGGTGCGGCCATCAAGCCAGTTCTTTACCCATCTAGTGGTCCCCCCATCAAACCCCTGTTCCTCCAGCCTGGAGACCAGACTGTGGTGCGGGACAGTGCCAGAGGCTCTGCTCAGGTCCAGGTCAGTGACATCAGTCGCCCCTCATCCATTCATGCTGTGACCCGCTCACAGAAGGCCACCAGGTTTGTCCGGCAGGATTTGCCCCTGGTGAAGCCATGCTGATTGTACCCAACCTCTTCACTGTTCTCCTGCCTCAGTAGTGCCTGCAAGAGGATCTGCTCCATCTTACCTGGCACAGGGGTGAGACTGCCTGGCCTCTAGTTCCCTGGCTCCTCCTTCCTACCCTTTTTGAAAACAGGAGTGGTGTCTCCCCTGTTCCAGTCAGTGGGGACTGCACCAGACTGCCGTGACTTCTGGAATAGAATAGAGAGGGGGTTAGCCACCTCGTCTGCCAGTTCTCTCAGTACCCGTGGGTGCATCCCATCAGGTCCCAGGGACTTGAACACTTCCAGGTTCTTCAGGTGATCACGAACCCGATCTTCACTCACGATGGGTGGTTCTTCCTTCCAGTCCCTGCCGTTATCTTCCATGACTGCAGGAGTGTGGCTGGAGGCCTTTGCATTGCAGACTGAGGTAAAGAAGTCATTGAGAACCTCAGCCGTTTCCATGTCACTTGTGACCACATCCCCTGTTTCCTTTCTGAGGGGGCCCACACCTTCCCCAGTCTTGTTTTCACCATTAATATACAGGTAGAAATCTTTGGTGTTCCCTTTGACCTCCCTGGCTTTGTTCAACTCAAACTGTGCCTTGGCTTTCCTAACCAGATCTCTAGCTGTTCGGCAGCTTCCCTATATCCCCCCCATTCCAGCTGCCCTCCCTTCCACTCCTTAGAGAGTTCCTTTTTGTGTGGCAGCATGTCCAGAACTTGATGGGAACTGCAGTAACCTCTGTTTAAGTCACTGATCTTAATGACTGGAGGACAAAAGCCTGGTTCATCTCTTCTGTGATCCAATTTGGAGGTAGTCAGAGGTCCTGTGACCAAAGCAAGCAGGTTCCTCTAGGTAGCTCCAGTGCAACGGCTGAGCCGCAGAAGTAGTTTCCCCTTCTCCTGTTCAGACCACGCAGATGGGTGTGACCCATAGTTTTACTGGCTGTCTCTCTTCTCCCTTATGGATGGTTTTGTTCACATAACAGTATTCCTGTTTCTTCTTGCTCTGAGTGCCTCCACAGAGGCTGCATGGACTTGCAAGATCCTGCGTATGCCTAGGATATGGAGCATGTGTCCTTACCAATAGGCTTAACATCAGCCTGATAGAAAATCAACTGAAGTGTCTAGAGGTGGCACAGATGGGCAAGTAAAGCCTCCAGCTCCCTGCTGTACTGTACAGGGGGGTCAAAGTCAGGAGCAGGAGGTAGGAACAGCCACCTCCTACTTGAGCTTTGCTGGAGTCAGTCTTCACCTGCCGATTTCCATGTGTGTGCACTGCAGAAAGCAGGCACACGATGGGTTTTTTTCTCTTGGTCTGCTCATCTGTTTTTCCCCCTCTGGTTTGCAGGGCTTCACGCAACAAGTCTGAGAAGAAGAGGCGCGATCAGTTCAATGTTCTCATCAAGGAACTCAGCTCTATGCTTCCAGGCAACACCCGCAAAATGGACAAGACTACTGTGCTGGAAAAAGTCATCGGCTTCCTGCAGAAACACAACGGTGAGACTTACTGCAGCCTCTCAGGCGCTGGCCGGGCGCTCACTGCGGTGTGTTGGTTCCCTCGGTGATTTCCAGAAAGGGTCAAGAGGTCTAAAAGTGCCAACACAGGGTTTCAGAGTTTTTTTCTTTCTAATCACAGGAGATCATTTGCTGGCACCGTGCTGCCCAAACTCATTCCCTTTGCTGCCCAGATGCATTTCTTCCACTGCCCTTTAATTGAGAGTGACTGTCGACCTGCTAGAGAGGGGGGCAAATGTCAGAAACCAGGGGAAGGCAGTCTCGCAGCACACGTGAAGAAGAGGGATGCTTTGAACAAGGGAAATCTGGGGCCAGAAGGAATATTGTGGTTTTCCACAGTAGGCAGAAAACTCAGACCAGAAAGTACCCGATTTTGAAGCTGGTTCCAGCAGATAGCATCTACGGATAGCTGGTGTGCTTCACCTGGTTTGCACAAGCAGCAGCCACATCACGCTTGCACAGTTGCAGTAGTGGAATTGGAAAACCAGGAGTTCATCCTTTAAGAAGCACACAGTAGTGACAGCTAGTCCCTTAGACATGCGTTGTGACAGAGGGCAGAGGTTTCTGACCCACTGATCTGGTCTGGTTGGTCTGGTCTCCAGCTGGTGAGAGTAGCACACACCGCAGGCTCTCTGACACGTGGGCACTCGCCAGCAGCTGACAGTGAAAACACTTCTCCCTTTCTCCCTTGCACAGTGGGAGGACGCTTGTTTAAAATGAGGTTTCTCCTGTGAGGAAGAGGCTCCAGCGAGCGACTGTGGGGAGCGGCCCTGGTCCCACAGAGCCGGAAGGGCTCTCACAAGCTGGTAACCACATCACCTGGTTTACCTTAGCTCATCCAGCACCTCCCACCCATGCTTCCTGGAGAGCTCTGGATGAAATGAAAGGGCCAGAGAAACCCTTCTGTTGTGACTCTCAGCACAGTGGAGTCACAGAGGTCAAAATGACGAAGGAAGTAACTCTACTGATTCTATTGTTAGGGTGCAGTTGCTCCTTAAGCGAGGACGTCTCACAGTTTGTCACAACTCCTTCCCAGTTGGGTCAGACTGACTGGGTCTTGTGTGCTTGCTAGAAGCTATCTTGCTTAGCTTGCTAAGCTTGCTAAGAAGGTAACAGCTATCCGTTTCTAAACCGGAGTCACAGTCACACAGTGCAGTGTTTAAAAATGTCCATCATCACCAGGCTGCCTTGGATCCAGTGTGCTCAGCTGTATTTCCCTTGCAGCTAGTGGGCTAACCTGAGATTTTTGTCCTGAGGCCAGGAAGGGGTCAGTTTTCAGGGTTTCTTCCTCCGTAAACAGCCTCCTCCATGACCCACGGGATCTCCCCAGTGTCCAGTAATTCTCGGTGTTCCACGCAGGCTTTTCCAAGCTGCAGGTCTGCCGAAGCTATCCCAGATTCTCCAGCTAGGTCACAACATTCTGATGGGCTGATAACTTTTTTCCCTTGGTTTCGTTTCCAAGCCCTGATGAAAGCCCATAGGGGCTGTGGAGAGCCACCGAATTGCTGTTCACAGCCCCAGCAGTGAAGAGCAGAACAAGTTGGCAGGAGCAGGTGGCCGCATTAGTCTCCACTGGCAGTGTCTGAAGGCAGGCTCTCATTTCGTTCCGGGTGGCCATATGCACAGGCAGCAGTGTCCATTTATGGTTTCTGTTAGCCGTCTGCATTTGTCTGACGGTTTGCCTGCTTGCTCTGGATAGCGGGTGTTGTGCATTACATGCTCTGGGAGTGTTAATCAATAGGATTAATTAGCAGGTGGCACCAAAAGAAGATGACAGGCTATACTCAGCATCCCCTGCCGAATAAGGGAGGACTCGTAGAGAAGTGGAGGGACCAGCGAACAAACCCAGCTCAAATTATAAGACCTATCCCCCGTAAGGCTGACTTAAGTAGCACTAGAGTGGCTGTTTATCGAAGGGAACAGCTCACCACAGTGCCTCCAGCTGCCCCTAGTGCAGTCCCCAGTCTCAGTGAGAAGCTGTGACTTGTTGCCCTGGCGTGCTGCTACCTCTTCATGTTACCCCAGTGTGACTGAAGAGTCCTCAGGGAATCAGTGTAGCCAGCAGCAAAGCAAAACCATCCTGGTGTCTAGCTGGCTGATAGTAGAACCATAGAATCATTATGGCTGGCAAGAACCTCCTGGATCATCAAGTCCAGCCCTCATCCCATGTCCCTAACTCCTAGACCATGGCTTCAAGTGCTCTATCCACTTGGTTTTTAAACACCTCCAGAGACACAGACTCCAGCACCTCTCTGGGTAGCGTGTTCCAGTGCCCAGCCACTCAGTAAAGCACTTCTTCCTAATATCCAGTCTAAACCTCCCTGATGCATCTTGAAGCCATTTCCCCTCCACCTATCATTAGTAATTTGGGAGAAGAGACCAGCACCAGCCTCACTACAGCCTCCTTTCAGGTAGTCGTAGGGAGCAGTAATGTTTGTAAACAAGTCCATCAGGGCCCTTTCCCTGGGGGGTTCAATTACCAGGGCTTGGGATTTTGTGGCTTCAGTGGGGCAGCAGCACCAGGCTGCTGCAGATGTTCCTGTTTCACCCACACTTACGAGAACAGAGCAGTCACTGCTGTTTGGGGTCATGGCCCTTTGGGATCCTCTGAAGGGGTTTTCCGCCTGGTCCCTATCTAGCACAGAAGCTGTAGGCTGAACCCAAGCTCTGGCATCCTAATTCTGAAGCTGTCAGTATGCCAACCCCGTGCTTGGAAGCTGCAGTGTTTTAATAAAAGAGCGATTTCTGTCTTTTCATAGCAACTGCTCTAGAGTCTTGCAAGATACGAGTTTCTTTGAATTTAAAAAGTGGAAATGTTCTGTTTGTCTAGAAGTCTCAGCACAGACGGAGATGTCTGAAATTCAGCAGGACTGGAAGCCTTCGTTCCTCAGCAATGAAGAATTCACCCAGCTGATGTTGGAGGTGAACACTCCTCTATATCTCTCTTAATTTGGTCTAGCAGTCATAAAAATGCCCGTGCGCCTAGACTCAGGTGTCACCTGCAGTTCCAAAAGCAGAGGTCTCAGGTACTGCTCTGTTTGTCTGTCGAGCAGAGCTGCCACTGGAACAAGACATTTGAGCCCCCTCATGTGGCTTTGCATTCAGTGCCCTCCCGCTGCAAAGCTGCACGGGGACTCCCAAGAAAGGCAATCCAGCAGAGGGACTGAAACGGCGGGTTACGGTTTGTTTGTACTAACAGGGGTGAGAAGAAGAGCTCGTGGCACTTTGAATCCCATATGTGGGAGCTGTAGATACTACCCAATATTTATGCAAGACTGGCACCTAAAAGCCAGTGTCATGTCCCTCTAGCCCTGGATGCTGCGCAGGCAGGTAAACCCTGAGAGCCTTTGGTTTGATCAGTTAACGCTTCCTCTGCAAGGATTTGCAAGGTCCTTATCAAGCACTTTTTTACTCTAAAAGGGACCGGGGGTATTTCGTAATCATCGCTTTTAAATCAGACCACACATGCTGTCAGAGCTAGCTGGGATTTGAAGGGAGGTCGCTCAGTGGTGTTTCTGTAGGTTCGAGATGAAATGCAGATGAGCTGCTGAAATGAATTTTCTCTCTCAGTACCAGCTAGAAGCTTCTCTAGCAAGGATCTTCTCTTGACTAAACACATGGAGGTTGCATGGCCCCACAGTGTCCTTCGAGAACAAGCTTCTCTTTCTCCCACAGATGATGTAAATGTGGCACCCATGAAGGGGTGGTCCGGAGTTGGGGCACATTTCTGGTCTGCCAAGGCTGTCAGTTCCTTGCTCATCACAGTTTGTTGTGATGAGACCCTGCTGGTCCACTGTTGGGAGATGCTTTGCTCCCACTGCAATGGCAGCCACCCATGCCCATCTCAGTGGGCAGGAACTTAATGCCTGTAACTCTGGAAACGCAACACCAAGCTGTTTCACTCAGATAGCAAGATAACCTGTCTGTGGTCTTGACTGGCTGGGCCTTTGCTGATTCCACGGGTATGCCACCTCGTTTTTATTAAAACAATCACCTTCTTGCCACTGTGATTTTCCATGCCCGTCGCGATGGCATTGGGTGTTGGGAGAGCCTCCTGGTTGAGCCAGCTGCTCATCACTCTGTGCTTTTTTGCCTTTCTACTGATCTTATTTTGTTACCATTTGGACAAGGCTGCTGAAGTCCTTCCCATCCTGGTATTAACGGATGGGCATTTTTCAGATGCTAACTCAGGAGAGTCAGAGCATAATTGACTGGGGGATACATCAGCTTCTCTGGAAACGGCTTCCGCTTCCCTCACAAGTTTGTCATCAAACTGCATGGAAGTGGGCAGTTGGCTCTGTTTGTCCACCCAGGACTGGTGCACCAGTGAAATCTTTGAGGAGGGAGATGCCCTCTTAATGCTGGAAGGACCAGTTGCAAACAGAGGTGGAACTGTGCATGCGTGCGCCCGTTTGGTTTTACCACGGGATTCCGAGGGGAGTCTCCGTGTGTAATTGGTGGTGAATATGAAGTAAAGACGTCTTTAAAAAAACACCAGCAACCTTCACCATAGCAACGTGCACAGTGCAGCTGCCTTGCTAAAACCACCGCTCTCTCCTATGGGTTAACAGCTATCGTGCTTTCTTAGAGAACAGCTTGAATGCACTGCACTGAAGAAAAACATATTCTTTGCATTTAGATTAACAAAATCAAACTAACTGGAGCAGCTGGAGGGTTTTCAGAGATGCTAAATGCACACTCTTCTACTGAGATAGAAGTTATTGACCTGTTTTTTGAAGGCTTGTAGCACTAGCAGATTCCCATCGACTTAAACAGTGCTTAGCATTCTCTGGAAGAGGGAACATATGTTTGAGTCTTTATTCAAGACTTTGTGTTTTGGTTTAAAAAAACCCAACTACCAAAGCACAATTAGCATTTCCCAGCATTTCCAGAGTTCTTTCCCTCATTGGAGTTGGAGGGGTGGAGGGCAAGGGAAAGATGCGCTGCGGCTCACAGGATCAACTGCTCATGTGCCTTGGAGGCGCAGCTGAGTGTGCAGGAAGGTTTTGTGGCCCCCTGATCTGGCTGTCTGCAATACACCTGGCTCCTGAATGGGTATTGTCTGGACAGGTGCAGTCAGATTGCCCTGATCAGGTCATGCTCGCAGTTGGTTGCACTAACTCTGCTCAGCAGTGAGCTGACAGAAAGTGTCCGTACACGCTCCACTTTGGAGCCTTGAGCAACCTGCTGGTGGGGGGGGTCCCTGCTCATGACAGGGTGTTGAACTGCATCGTTTGTAAGGTCCCTTCCAACCCGAACCATTCTATCCATCTGTGAAGGCACTGAGAGCTTCGCCAGGGACTCTTCAATTACAATGGGAAGGTTTAATAAAGTGTCTGAGTGCCTGACATGAATCTTATCTTGGGGGGAGTTCAGCTCCAAGTAGGTGGCTTTAGGTTACAGAATCACAGAGTGTGAGGGGTTGGAAGGGCACTCCAAAGGTCATCTCGTCCAGCTCCCCTGCCAGAGAAGGATCACCTGGATTGGGTCACTCACAAACATGCCCAGGAGGGTTCTGGGCATGACCAGGTGCCTCTCTGGGCAGCCTGTTCCAGTGCTCTGTCCCACTCACTGTAAAACATTTTTCCTTTTCCAGACCCAGAAATCCTCCAGCTTTAACTGTGAACAACGTTTGGCTGATTGCAGACGTGTACGGAGGGTGTAGAGAGTTGTGCACTCTCCTGTGTAGAGAACACTGGAGAAACTGGCGAACGGGGGTGGAGATGAATGTCCCCTTCACTGGGTTAAAAGCTGTCTGTCTGTCTGTTCGCAGAGAGCTGTGCTGAATGGGGGGAATCCAGCTGGTGGCCGCTCACGAGCGCTGCCCCTCAGGGCTCAGTTTTGGGGCCAGTCTTGTTTGGCACCTTTATTGATGGCATGGCCGTGGGGATCGAGAGCACCCTCAGTCAGTTGGGAGGTGACACCCAATGGTGTGGGAGTGTTGGTCTGCTCGAGGGCAGGAAGGCTCTGCAGAGGGACTGGGACAGGGTGGATCCATGGGTTGAGGCCAATTGTCTGAGGGACAAGAAGGCCAAGTGCCAGGTCCTGCATTTTGGTCACAACAACCTCAGGCACCGCTACAGGCTGGGGGATGAGGGGCTCGAAAGCTGCCCATCAGAACAGGACCTGGGGTGCTGGTAGACAGACGGCTTAATATGAGCCAGCAGTGTGCTCAGGTGGCCAAGAAGACCAACAGGATCCTGACCTGGATCAGGAATAGTGTGGCCAGCAGGAGAAGGGAAGTCATTATTCCTTTGTACTCAGCCCTTGTGAGGCCTCATCCTGAGTACTGTGTTCAGTTCTGGAGGTGCTGGGCTGTGTCCAGAGCAGAGCTACTGAGCTCCTGAGGGGTTTAGAGAACCAGTTGTATAAGGAGGGGCTGAGCATGTTCCGTTTGGAGAAGAGGAGGCTGAGGGGGTACCCCATCTCCCTCTACAACAACCTGAAAGGAGGTTGGGGGGGGCGGTGGCTCTTGGCCTCTTCTCCTTGGTGATTGATGACAGAAGCAGGGGCACTGGTCTGCAGTTGAGGCAGGGGAGGGGTAGGTTAGATATTATGAAGAAATTCCTTACAGAAAGAGTGGTGAGGCACTGGAACAGCCTTCCCAGGGAGGTGGTCGAGTCCCCATCCCTGGAGGTGTTGAAGAACCGTGTGGCCATGGTGCTTCGTGACCTGCTCGAGTGGCAGCAGGGAGGGGGTTACTTTGCATTTTTCAGTCTATTGGGTGTTTAGATTTTCTGTGGGTGTGGGGATGGTGGGGCTCGGTGACCTAGGAGGTCCTTTCCAACCAGGATTCTTCTGTGATTCTGTGATTCTGTGACTGGGACATTCCCCTTCGGTCCTAGGAGTAAGAGACTTACTCAGCATGGGACTAGGTGAGGAAGAGACTCTGCGGGAGGACGAGTTTCTCTTGGAAGGCACAATCGAACACCATGACCTGTAAACCAAATCACTCCATCAGGACTCAGACAGGATTATTTGATCATTTGCATTGCTTCTGCTCGCACGCAAGCGCAGTAGTACAGGACGTTACACTAATGCAGACTCGGTGTATGGGGTTGGTGGGGAGCACCGTTTCAGGACAGGACCGCGTCCTTTCATCGCCCTTGGCTATTGACACAGAGCTCAAGTGTTCACTTTAATAACTCCCAAGGGATCCAGTCTTGGTCATTTTGCATTATTAAAATGTGTGATTACTTTAAAAACCGAGACTTGGAATGTTCCTGTGAGCCCTTTGTTGCTGCAGTAGTAGCTTTTACTAGATTACAAGGACTGTTGTTAAAGTTAGATCAGGCTGTAAACTCAGAGAGTTGCTGTTCTGCAGCTCCTGCTGATGTTCCTAGAATCAGGGATGGTACGGTGCTGAAGTCAGGCTGTTTTGATCAACAGACACCCTGTTTACACCGCTTGCTCTTTTTAAAGCACGTTCCACTTGTCTGTCTTCCGTAGGCATTAGATGGCTTCATTATAGCAGTAACTACAGGTGGAAGCATCATCTATGTGTCCGACAGCATCACGCCTCTTCTAGGGCACTTACCGGTGAGTGAATCTGGCACTGGCTTTTCTGCTGTACCCCGCAGGACCAGGCAGTGCATTTCTAGAAACGTGGGAAGAGGTGGTGGGGATGGGCTGTCTTCCTGACAACGCAGAGGTTCTGCCCCACTGCTGTGCTGCTGCCGACCAGCTCTGGTCTCTCTCCCTGATTCATACCCTTCCAATTTTTATTGCTAGAGGTACTTAGGCTTGAATAGAGAGAGCTCTGTGGGAATACTCCGGGCAGGACAGGGTGATCTGACTGATCTTTTCCAGCGCTGATTTCTAAGCCAGCAGAGAACAGCACTGGTGCCACTGGCAGTCCAGCAAGGAGCTTGTTAAGGGCTTTATTTTGGTCCCAGAGAGGTAACAGACAAAACCGCCGCTGAATTCAGGATGAGCCGGGGGCTGTCCCTGCCCATCAGCTGCGCTCTCCCAGAGGGAGCACAGCCTGCTCCTGGAGGGTCCCGGTGAAGCCGATGCTTGGCGCTGGTACACAGTACACAGAGCTTGTTTTATCGGAGGGCTGCTGGATCTTGCCGTGCGAGACACTCCCGTGTGTGCCGGCTTGGGCTGGAGGAGCACAGCAGAGGGACTGCTCCAAACCCCGCGCCTGTTGCTAAGGCTGCGCTAGGAGAAATGGCACAATAATTAAGGATTAATCTTCACACTCCATTTTAGTAGCTTGGTCTCAAAGAAATACCTGCCCAGGGGAAAAAAACCCACCTACCGCCAGGTCATTCTTGCACTGTCGTGCCCTCCTCCACC
Source organism: Upupa epops (assembly GCA_013397515.1). Taxonomy (NCBI): domain Eukaryota; kingdom Metazoa; phylum Chordata; class Aves; order Bucerotiformes; family Upupidae; genus Upupa; species Upupa epops. Next base: position 141,385 of record VZRI01007956.1, on the reverse strand, counting down.
GTGTTCTTAGGAAAAACAGAGCTCATTCTCCCTCGTTGACTTTTTACCTGAATACTGCACCGGGTTTTCCCCCGGCCGGGTGCGTTTCACCTGCACTGCCTTGCCCTAACCTGAAAACAGTAGTTTCTTCTGAGACAAAAGGAAGTTGATGGGAGGCAGCAGCTCCTGGTGAATGCGAGAATAGAGCTGTGCAACAGCAGCCTGGAACGAATCTCTTGCCATTTTCTTTAATCTTCAACAGCTGAGAAAACCAGGTGTTTTCTGACACTTGCCTGCACTTCAAAGGCAGAGCGAGCCTTGTCCTGCATGGTGGGGTTTGGGTCTGCATGCACGGAGTGACTTTGATTTTCATGGTCTGTGAGTTTCATTGTTATCCCTTCAAAATGCTGATTCTTACTGGAAACAGGAGAGTAGCTGCAGGAGCAGCACTCTGCGAGGAGCTTTTAACCTGAGCCCTGTCTGAACCTGGGCGGGTTCAGATTCCTGAGTCCTGAGCTGGGTCATCACAGACTAAATTGGTTTTCTCTCCCAGAGTGACAGCTCGTGTGGTGGTCACGTGCGCATGGCACCCAGCCCAAAGTGAAGACAAAGACACCACCATTTTTTATTTGCACAGAAGCAGCACATAGTAGCCCAAGCCAAGGACTAACTTTGCAGGGTTGGAGGCAGAGCAGGACTTCCAACAGATCCTGCTGGAGCTGTCAGAGTGGTCATGTACGCAGAGTGGCTGGGTGCATCCCAGAGACCACAGCTGAGCGAGCTGTACGGCTTCCTACCTGCCCAAGGTCAGCAGTTTGCTGTGGTGGTGGCCAGGGGCCCGGCTGCACACGTGCTCAGGTGCACACTGGGCAGTTAGTCCTGTGCTGCCTCTTTCATACGTCCTTTTAAGTTCTAAACCTGATCAGAGTGCTATATGCAGACGTCTGTGTGGCTTAGTTTGTTTACCTCCAGGCTATATTTGTAAGCTGAATTCAGTCTCTGCTTGGGGGATAAAATGCCAATTCTTTCTCCTGTGTGACTTCAAGGGATTAAAACCACCGCGCATCTTCTGCTGTGAGCACTGAACAGAAAGCAGAGCTGGGCAGAACAAGGAGCTGGGCTCTCCAAGGGCCCCCATCAACAAATGAGATGCATTTTCTTTCATTAAAATTGTGAAAGAGAACAAACATGTTCAGTTCTCTTTAATACCTCTTCCCTGAGCTTCATGGAGCATTTTCAAACACAAACTACCTGTACGGTAACTCTGTACAAGACCTAGGAGCAGCTGATGGGAAGAGTGGTTTAGCTTGCATTGCAAGATGCACTGCAGTTGAAGCAAACTCCTGGAAATCTGTTAGCACTCGCCAGTCAGATAGCATGATAGCATTCCAAGTCCATGCAGCATCTGCAGGAGGGTCTTCCCTCTTCCTTTGCTGAGTACAATAGTCGCAGTGAACAGCAGGGTGAACTATTTCAGCCTTCAGGAAGAAGAACAGTTTTCTCATGGACTCAGGCTGAAGGTGCTGTACCTGCTCACAGGCTGTAGTCCCATTACAGAGATGCCCACCCATGTAAGTCTTCTTGAGAGCTAGCAAGGAGGTAGCAGTGTAAAGGCAGAAGATCCTTGACAGGACTGAGGTACTCCTGGAGGCAGGGTATTCCTCCGCAGGGGCTCCCCTGTGAAGTACAGCAGATCAGGCAGATGCTGTGTAGCATGTTGGGCACTTCAGTTAAATATCAGGATGGAAAATCCCAGGACATGTCACCTCGTGCTGTGCAAAGGCTTTGCGTGCCCTTTGCCGTTCCAGGGTAGTGATGGGCATCAGTGCATGTTGATACAAGGGCCAAATCCCAGCACATAAGAACTGAGCTACCCTGATTTTCTATCCCTGTCGAGATAGAAGCCTGTCTGATTTGCATCATTCTCGTGTTGGATGAGGTAGAGTTAGGTTAATGGTTGGAGTCTGTGATCTTCAAGGTCTTTCCTAACCTAAACAGACTGTGATTCTGTGATTCCACCTTCCTATTCCTGTAGTGATACTGTTGCTGAGTTCCTCTACAGCAGGAATAGCTCATCATTACTTCCTCCCCCCTCCACAAAGCAATGCGAAGGCAAAGGAGCTCCATGGGTGCAGGTGCTTGAAACTGCAGAAATGTTTAAGCTACAAAACAGATGACTGTAGAACTCGGGGCAGATTTACTGCCTGTTGCCTTGAGAATGGACCAGCGTCTGTGTATGCAAAGCAGTTCTTTGCCTGCCACAGCTATAGGGGGTACATACTCAGAACTGTCTGTTGGAGGCATTCAGAGACACCCGGGTGTGGAGCAGGCCCCAAGCTCAGCAGCGTGAGTGTGCTTCAGTGCAGTTCCTCTAACCACTCTACCCACAGTCACTGTAATTTGCCTTTTGCCCACTTTGCCTCCATTGCTCAAGCCCTGTGGCTGTGGCTGCCAGCAGGGCTGAACTGCCCACTGCAGAGCAATTCGACAAAGGTGCAAACCATCCCCCTCCAGCTGGCATCTGTGGGGATGGCATTTTGTCCACCTCTCTAGCACCTTTTGGCAGTGACACCAGATGCCCTCTCTTTCTGGTTCACAGTTAGCTCTGAGTAGCCTGCCTCTCGTTTCCTGCAGCTCCAGCTGTAAATTCTGGATGCGGTGCGTGATGGCAGCAAAACCCACCAATCAGTAGGTAGCTGGAGGGCAGGAGTTTGCCCGTGCAGGGTGTTTGGAACCAGATTCTGTTGCAGCTCCAACTGTAGATGCAATCGCAGACCTCTGCAGTGTCACCTGAAACAGAAACAACACTGCAGAGCCGCTAGCAGGAGCATCTTCAGGCAAACGAGGATCACTAGCGAGTTTGAAGAGCACGGAGAGTTTGTACAGCTCATGTCTAGTCCTGCCGCAGTTACTGCGACGTGGATGGCGTGTGAATTAACTTCTGATAAGTACCATCACCTGCCATTTAGCGGCAGAAAGGGAGTGAGAAGAATATAACTCTCAGAGAAGAGTAACTTCTCTGAGGCGCGACCACATGCAGCCCTGAGCAGGACTCCACACGGCCGTTCCCTGTCAAGTGTCCATTCCTTGCAGGCCCAAAACGGTGTGAAGAAGGTACTGTACTTTGTGTAGATACAAATAATACCACGGTGCCTAAATAGGACTGTAAATAGGAATATGAGTATATAGAATGAATATATACATTACGCACATAATGTACGTACACGCTTGTGCATACATAGCTGTACATAAAGTCAGTCCCACCCTGTTTTGGGGTGGTGCGTATGGACACCCGTAGGCTAAAGGTCATGCAAATAATGTTCAAGTGTTTTTCACTGAAGCAGTGATCAGTGCTGTAATAAATACTTACAGCTGAATGGTCTACAGTGATAAGGCATCAAGGAAAGTGAATAAGGACTATCGCTGTGATTCTCACACTATGCTCCATGCATCTCACTGCTCTGAGCAGGACATCCACACAGAACAGCAGCGATGGGAAGAGAGCAGAGGGACTTGAAAGCGCAGTCTTACATAACTCCATACATAAATGATGATGAATAGTAACTCGCCAGCCTCCAAAAGGGCTAACACATTTCCAGCGTAACTATACAGGCTAAAGCAGCTGCTGTGACAACACACGTAGCTGAGTCAGTGGCCTGCTCAGCCTGAGGTAGTCTTGCCTGGGATGGATGTAAGCCAGTGCCACTAGAGGGTCACTGTTCAGGTGCACTGCTCTAGCATGCTGAGCACAGTAAGACCTTCCTCTTGGTAACCCTGTGAGAGCCTCTGTTTTCTCTATCCTGGGCCGTCATGGCCATCTCCTCTATCCATTCCTCAATCTTAGCATGGTCGTTTGCTCAACTCCATCTCCTCTGTCCGTTCCTCAGTCTTAGCACTTAGCTTTAGGTAGATTTCAGGCTTGTGCCGGCTGACTGTGGAGCTGCAGAACACTTGGTCGTTCAGCCCATGGCTGGCCAGAGTGTTGTGAAGGCCTCCTCCTCAGGGACTAACTGATGCTGCTGCACAGCAGTGTCCAGACTGGGGGACTCCCCTTCCTCCCCTGCTCCCACCTGCCAGGATGCAGGACAGGGGCTGTAAGAGCTGGCCCCACAAGGGAACTTCTTAGGAAGTGGGTGCTGGACCCAGGGTGAGGCTGGACACAGGACTAGCTGGCTGTGGGGGACAGGGGCCCTTGCTCCCATGAGTCAGGGTTTGCTGGGGAGAGAGCGAGCTCAAATTACCCACAGCAGGCTTTTGCACGTTGCTGGCGGGCAGTGTGGGCAACCAGACACCCATTTTCCAGCTCACACCCAGGTGTCATCGTTTGATTGTATGGACAGACAAGATAGATCTGGTGGTCTCTGGTGAACATTAGACAAGCATTGCTGAATGCCGTGACTTCACCTGAGAACCAGACAACAGAAGCGCAGCCTGCTTCAGGCTTTGTCAGGAGCCCCTGGAAACAAGTGGGAACTCACACGTCAGCTGCCACAGGCTCGTGCCCGCGTTGCTGCTCATCTCTGCAAGCATAGCTCTTCATATTTCCATTTTATTGAGGGTTTTTTTCTTTGCAGGGTGATGTCTTGGATCAGAATTTGTTAAATTTCCTCCCCGAGCAAGAACATTCCGAGATCTATAAGATGTTATCTTCTTGTATGCTCATGACGGATTCTGCCTCATCCGACTACGTAAAGAGTAAGTGTGGTCTTCTCCAGTAAACGCAAGAGCACGGACAGCATAAACATTTCCTCTCAGGAAGGTTCTTACGAGGTGTGCAGTGTAACACAGGGGTTCACGGCTTTTAAAGAGACCTTGCCACCTGGAACGGGCCTTTGGTTCTGTTTTTAAATGAACCTCGTTGCTGTTATTTTACTAGCCCAGGGCTCCTTGCTGTTGTGCTAAGCAGTAAAAACAGTGTCTTTGGAGACAGCTAAGGAAAATAGGTTAGCTGATGGGAACTGGGAGTCTGCCCGAGACAAATCACAGCCTAATTGGCATTTCAGCCTGCCCAAGTACTGTGCTGCCCAGAGATCCGCCAGTGTCACACACTTTGGTTGGCATTGTAGCTGAGAAGAACCTGTAAAATCATCGCCATTCTGTTCAGATGAATTCTGTTTTTCTTGAAAACGGAGGAGACCAGAAAACTCTCGATCCTGTAAGAGATACAGACGTACTGTGTACACACAGCCTGCAGCTGATAGCTAACGCGGCAAAGTTGATTTGGTTGGTGTTTTGAGTTCTCCACCACAAGGTGTAGAACAGCTGCGGGCTGCGATAAAAAGCTGCAAACGAAGGATCCGGTTCTCTCTCTCGCTACGCCAAGACTCTGGCGCTGTAACTCCCGTGGTGTAAGATAAGGGGGAGTTAAGTCTCAGTGGCTGTCTCTGAAATGCAGGCAGACCTGTGCCCAGCGCTGAACAACCACCATCGCTTCAAGGAGCCTCCTAGCAGAGACTCTGGTCCCGCAATGCGTAGCACATAGGTGTGTAGGACTCTGAGTAGTAACAAGCTGCGCTCATGCTGCCAGTTGCAAGATTGGGGTTGGAAGGCACCGTTGGTTGTGTTTAGCTTAAATAGTATATTTATTTCCTCTTCTTCTTCTTCTTTTAACAATCCAGCTGACAATGAACTAGAGTTTTATTGTCATCTTCTGAGAGGAAGTTTGAACCCAAAGGAATTTCCAACATATGAATACATAAAATTTGTAGGAAATTTTCGGTCTTACAGCAATGGTAAGCTTTAATCGTTGTATAAATGTTACTTTAGCTGTGTAAAATACCATATAAGTATTGCTGCCCTGAACAAGGCAAGGCTTTGAAGGGAAAGGACTATTTTTAACCATATCGGGTGCGTGTTGCCTCACACGGATCTTGCGGCTGATTTGCCTGTAGTTGGACGAATGCCTATGAAGAGGGAAACTGTGGTAGTTGCTTCTGTTACTGCCCTTCGCTCATTAGCAGTCATCCTGGACTCAGGGTAAGTTTGCAAAGAATGACAGGTTCAGAGAGGTTTGCTTGTGCTCACTGCTGCTGTGTGCTAAGACTGCGCCTGTCAGCCACAGAACCAGCTGTCAGCCACCTCGGCTGCTGGTTGACGCTAAGCACGGACGCTGTGCCAGCGCTGTCCCTCTGCCCAGTCTGTCCTCTCACCCTTCTCTGTAAAATGTTGGGGTCAGGTGGCAGTGCTGCGTAACAGAGTGCCGGCACCCACCACCTCTTGCTGTGGTGAGGGTCCCCTGCCGCCAGCATCAGATGGGCTGAGGACACTTCCATCTGTGTCTCCTCCAGCTGCCATTTTACATTCCTCTCCAGCACTGCAGAACCTAATGCTCTCCAAAAAGTTCAGGAAACAAACACAGTCAGCGCAGTCCTAATGCAGCACAGCCAGCCTAGGGAAACGGGCTGTCGGGGGATGAAGACCACAGTTCTACCCCACCCGTGCCCAACAAACAGATCGCTGCATGGCCATTAGTGTCAGAATGAAATGCTCTTTTATTACTTCCCGTTCTCCTGCCCGCCCAAGTTTGCTTTAGTTACTCGCCTGATTGAACTCCAGAGTGGCACTGCCAGAGTCGCTGGTGTTGTTCCAAATAGGTCATCCTCGGCACAGGAATTCCTCACCGTGCTTTCCAACAATCTCATGTCACGCTGCAGGAAAAAGGCCCTCCCCTCACTTACCTTTCTGCTCTGGCTCCACACGACTGACACACAAACTGCGTGCGGGGTGGAGATGGGTATTTCTTGCGCGGTGCCATCTGATATGGGGCTGTCTTTGTACAACGACTGTAACTGCCTGTGTGCTGTCGGCTTTGAATGAGGTGAAATGTGGCTGCCTGGCAGACGTGCACGCCACGCTGAGCTGTTTTCTAGAGCAGAAACCAGATCTCGGGTGCTGACTCATAAGGACACATTTATTCCGGGGGAATTCCTGATCCATTTTCTTCCCTTGCACCTTGCTGTGACCTCAGTGTTGCCCTCGTACCTCTCAGGATTTCGTATCCCAGCATCTGCAGCAGGGGCTGTTCTCAGAAGGAAGACAGAACGTGCACCACAGATACCTTCCCTGGCCTAGTGGATGTAAACTGCATGGGAGCATGGCCACTCAGGAGACTCCAGACCACTTTCCAAGGACACCAGCTTACGGCTTTCAGAGAAGGCTTTCTGATCAGTACTGGTGCTTCCTTCGGGCAACCTTTTTCTAACTCTTCCACGTTATTTTCTCTCTTCCACTTCTTTCCCATCCCCGCTGCCGTATGACCCTCGGGTCAGTAGGGAGGGGACAGCCCTTACCCCTGCTCCGTGAGAAGGTGCCTTCTGGCCCACCCTCCCTCTTCTTATTGCAGAGTGGCAGCTTGCCCATCCTGACTTCAGTTTCCCCAGTTCAACTGGTGCGGCCTCAGCACTGCTCTCCCTTGGCTGGGCTTCACCCTATGGTCAACTCCCCCCACCCCAACCCCGACCAGCCTGGCTCCTAATCCAGCCACAAAAGCACCACCCAGCAGAGGGGGAAGCAAGGCCACTGGACTCCTGATGCAGCAGCAGCAAGCTGTTTGCTGGTAACCTTGAGTCAAGGACAGAGCAGGCAGACGGAGGGGATGCAGACCTCCAAAGAGGCTGTTGTTAGCTCTGCCGGTCTTGTTGCCCCCGCTGGCGGCGCCCTGAGCAAGCCATGGGAGACGTCAGGTCAAGCAAGCACTGTATGAACACGGCCCTGCTTTGGGCAGCTTTCCAGCCCTTGGGCTGGGAACAAACAGCTGTATTTTGGCAGGGTGACATGAGGGGTGGGCACCTCTGGGCACCTCATGGGCACAGCTGTGGGATGGGTTTCCACCTGTGCTCTCTGCAGTAGCCCACACACTCTGTCTTCTTCCTCTCGTTAAGGAAATACAGCCAGGCCCCGTCCAGCTGCTAAGCCAAGCAGGCAAGACAGTGGTAGGAAGGGCAGTAGAGGAGGGACATATCAATCCCAGGACAGATCAAGGGGCAGGCTGGCATGGGTGACACTGTCCTGGGTGTCCATTACAGACCACCAGATCAGAGTGAGGAAGTTGATGAGGTCTTCTGCAGGCAGCTGACAGCAGCCTCACAGCTCCAGACCCTGGTTCCCATGGGGGATTTTAACTCCCCCGATATCTGCTGGCAGACCTACTCAGCCAGCCATCCCCAGCCCAGGAGGCTCCTCCAGTGCAGTGGTGACAATTTCCTGAAGCAATGGTGGAGGAGCCCACTAGGAGAGGAGGGCTGCTGGACCTTGTCCTCACCAACAAGGAGGGGCTGACTGGAGCACTGAAGGGTGAGGGCAGCCTTGGTTGCAGTGCCCATGAGATGGTGGAGTTCAGGTTCTCGCGTGGTAGGAACAGAACACCCAGCAGAATCACAGCCCTGGGCTGCAGGAGGGCAACTTGGGCCGTTTTCAGCAATTGCTGAGGAAGTCCCATGGGACAGGGGACTGGCAGGGAAAGGGGCCCAAGAGCTGGTCAGCATTCACAGAGCACTTCTTTGGAGCACAGCACAGGAGCATCCCGACAGGAAAGAAGTTGAGGAAGGGAGCTAGAAGACCTGTGTGGTTAAAGGGGGAGCTACTGGGCAACCTGAAGGGGAAGAAGAAAGCCTAGAGGTGATGGAAGGAGGGGATGGCCACTTGGGGTGATTATAAGGCTCTGGGGAGAGAACATAGGGATGCAACTAGGAAAGCCAAGGCCTCCTTGGAATGAAACCTTGCAAGAGAGGTCAAGGGTAACAGAAAGGGCTTCTTCAAATACATTGCAGGTAAAACTAAACCGAGAGGCAATGTGGGCCCCCTGCTGAATGAGCTGGGTGCCCTGAGGACAGAGGCTACAGAGAAAGCAGACAGACTGAACACCTTCTTTGCCTCCTTCTGTACTTCTGGGAGCTGTCCTGGTATCAAAGCCCAGACTGCTGAGGCTCCAGAGGAAGTCGAGGCAAGAGGGGAGCCTGCCTTGGTTGGTGAGGACTGGGCCCTGGTGGGATGCACCCGCGCAGGCTAAGGGAGACGGCGGAAGTCATTGCTCAGCCACTCTCTGTCATCTTTTCTCAGTCCTGGGGATCAGGAGAGGTGCCCAGGGACTGGAGGTCAGCAAATGTCACTGCAGTCTTCAAGAAGGGTGAGGAGGACCCTGGTAACTATAGATCGGTCAGCCTCACCTCCATCCAGGAAAGGGGATGGAACAGCTTGTCCTGGAGGCTGTCTCTAGGCACAGCAGGGACAAGAGGGTCATTAGGGACAGTCAGCAGGGCTTCACCACGGGGAAGTCCTGCTTGACCAACCTGAGAGCCTTTTGTGAGGGCAGAACCGGGTGGACAGATGATGGCAGAGCAGGGGATGGGGTCTGTCTTGACTTCAGGAAGGCATCTGACAGTCTCACAGAGCATCCTCGCGGCCAAACTGAGGCAGTGTGGACTGGATGACTGGGTAGTGAGGTGGACTGTGTACTGGCTGCAGGATAGAAGCCAGAGAGCAGTGGTCTGTGGGGCAGAGTCTAGTTTTTTGGAGGTGTTTGTGGAGGAGGCCAAATAGAAGAAAGAAGTCAGCAGAATTTGCAGGGATTGCAGATTGAGCTTCACTAGCAGGAGACATCCCTTGTGAATGTGTTCAGGGATGCTTTTTCTGTAGCTGCAGTGGAAGTGTGAGCCTGTTTTTACCCATGGAAGACTGATAGAGGACGTTGGCCTCTAAATACAAGTCTGTGCCGCTCCTTTTTAACCACCTTTATGCCCACGGTTTGCTGAGTGTACTCTGCGCCCACTCTGCCTGTGCTGTCCTGCCGCAGGCACGCCAGACCCCCTTGGCTAGGTGCTCCTTTGTTGTGGGCAGGCTGCATCCCGTCAGGATCCCACCGGCATCTTGAGCTCTGCCATTCTTGCTAGCATAGGGTCTGACAGTGGGAGTCCTAACGGAGATTTCAGCTTCCCTTCTCGCTTGGCCTTGCTCATGGCTTAGATAGCGGTGGTGCTTGGGGGAAGGGGTCCTGCAAGTGCTGGACACCCACTGACCCTGCTCCTCCCTTGAACTGCCTGTGCCTTATGGCTGAGAACATCATGTAGGGGTGGGTTTGAACATATTAATTTGAAGCACTGGGACTTAGAAAGCCACCTAGGCACTTAGGTGCTCTCCCCAACTTTAGTAGGAGCCCTAGGGCTTTAAAAGCCATTGCACTGAGATACAAGGGTTTTTTTCTGCTGAAGTTGAATAAATACCTGCTGTCTACCAAGGTGACTTGTCACCGAATCCATGGTGCTCCACCAGAGGAACAGTCACTGGCGTCTTCCCCATCCCAGAAGGGGCAGGAAGATACACGTGCAGCTCCCAGAAATGGCTCGAGAAAGTTCACGTAGCTCACGGCAGGCATTCAGTCTTTCAGAAGACCACCATCCCCAGAGCTCCTGAGCCCAGTTACAGCTGGAGGCTAGAGGAGCTGCTCACTCCAGTGCCAAGTTCAGCGGGAGACGCCATGCCTGGGCTGGTCCCAGGGCTGGTGTGTGGGGAGCTGGACTCTGTAACCTCTGTTGCAAGGACATTTCTGCAGCTGCATCTACACCAGGGATGTGACGTGAGCCCCCCCTCGAATTTGCTGTGCCCAAGCAAGAGCAGCCGACCGGTGAAACAGGAAGGCAAGCGGTGCAGAGTGACTGCATGAGTCACTGGCTGTGCTAAATCACACAAAGGAGGTTTGATTTTCCATTTGTGAGGATTATATAATCATCATTAATGAAGCTTCAGTGGGAAGGGCAGGGCTGTAACCAATGTGAAATCTCAGCAGTCCCTGGAGAGGAGGGGAGGTGGCCGGTGGGCCACTCAGAAGAGAAAGGTGGAGTTCCCTCAGTGCTTCTGTGAGAAATGCCGACTTCCTCTCGGAGCAGCTTTAGTTCTTATTCACAAACAGGAGCTCTTTACAATATTGTACTATACTTCAGGTTCTGGTCCTGTAGACCACATTTTAACAAGGGAGATGAATACATGCAAACACTGAGGAAGCCCAGTGCCACCACTGTACCCGCTGACCAGTAGTTCCTGATAAAGGGCAGAGTCACGTCAGCATCACCAGTGGATAATGCAGTGGCTCTCATCCAGTTTTGCCTGACGCCTGAGGCAAGTAATAAAGATAACCCTCCAAAACCTGCAGGGAAACCGTTAGCTCCCACTGTAAGTTGACAAATGATGTGAGAATAAACTGTTCTACAAAGCCATGTAATAGCTTACACCGGTAAAACAAAGGCAGGCTGGGTTTATCCCTCCTGTGAACACTGTTTGCATGTTGGGAAGCAGACAAGGATGTCTCATCGTTACATAACCAACCCTGGTTTTGCTGTCCTGTTTCTGAGGTGATGTCCTTGCTTCAAAACTCCCGCCAGGGACAAAGCCAGGGTCCTGCCTGTCAGCGTTCATCGACACAAATGTGACCGCCAGCATCTCCAGAGGGGCAGATCTGTCCTTGCATCCACAATGCCCAGAGTTTTGCTCCTGAAGGAGGAGACAGCTGTTACATGCAGAGGGCTCCAGATCAAGTCCTGTAACCAAATGTTGAGTGGAATTCAACACTGTGCATCTTCAGTCACAAACTCCTGGAAGCTCAGGAAGCTTCTGTTTGCTGGATGCTACTGCTAACAGATACTCTGCTGCTAGCTGGTCATTCTGAGAGAGAGAAATCACTACGCTGAAAAGAAAGAGAACTCTTCACCCTTCCAGAACAGTTAATTCGATCTGAACACCTTTTTCAGAGTTAATAAAGACTTCATAGAGCAGATACTTTGACCTTGAGCCTCCACAAACACCTGCAGAAACATGAAGAGCAGCCCAAACCAGAACGAGTGTCCCTACCAGAACTGACAAGCACAGTCAGGATCTGCTATTAACAGTACTGTAGGAGCTGCAGCGAGCGCTACGCAGAGCTTTGGCTGGGGTCTCTGTGGTCACCTAAGGAAAAATGGCAGCATTCCTGTCCTAGAGAATTCATTTGGGGTTCAGATCGACGCAAGATGGTGAGGGGAGAAATGATAGGGGGAAAGAGTGGCTCACAGCAGCCAAGAGCACCGTCATTCTCATCTGAGGCTACCAAGTGCAGCCTTGCTTGCCACTAGCATTTCAGATTTTCTCATTAGGTGCATTAATTGCTGAGTATTTGATTACCTGTGGCCCGAATTTATCTGTGTCAACACTGATTTTATTCTGCTATGTTTGGTTTGCTTATTTTTTAATCAGTGATCAGTCCGTTTTGTAATCAGTGGCCATTTGGCGGTCACTAAGACTGGTTCTTTACCATTCCTGACAAGGTAGGAAGGAGGGATGTCTTCTTTCAAACAGCAAGTGCAGAAGAGGCACAGGAAGGATAGATTTTTAACACCCTGGGTTAACATTGCCGAGGAGCTGACGTGCTGACTGAACATGTGGCATCTGGATTATTCCCTGATGTTCTCGCGCATTTCACGCGGCATCGTTTGTATCCCCAGGGATAGAAGTCTTTGTGTCTGTGGTGGTGAAGGGCTTGGTTCCTTACACAGATCACTGGTTTTTAACTACTTGGTGTTGTTTTTAAACAACCAAAGAAAAACCCCACCACCAACAGCTTCTGTGTGGGCAGGGCACTTCCTTTCTATCTTCTTCGATATTTGCAGGTAACAATGCTTCTGCACAGTAATTTTGAGGTAGCTGTAGGAGCAGCAGGTCTGGTAGGCAACCACATGCTAAGGAGGGCCAGCTAACTGACAGATGTGAGACAACTGCTCCATCTCTCTGGTTATGTATCCAGCGTTGGCACAAGACCTTCTCATTCCCTACTCAGAACATTTTGTCTTGAACATTCACTTGTGCACCTCACATACCCTCAGTTCCCCGAGCCCACCTGCTCATCGCCAGCTTAACATCTTCCTCAGACGCCTTCTGACAAAAGCACTCCAAGACCTCTCTTGACTGAGAGATGTTAACATGCAGACTCCTGTGTTTACTGTGTCACTGAAAGATCTCTGCTGAGCTTTGTACTTCATGATAGGCGTTCCTTCTGAAGAGACCGACAGAAATGAAGCATGGGTTTGTAGAGGGTGTGCTTGAAGGGTTATACCCAGCTTTGTTTGTTTCAAATAGATGCAGTGATCTCTGCTCTTAACAGCACTTCAAAGTTTATCAGGAAAATAATGTTCACATCTGCTGACCAGCTGCAAGAGCAGAGCAAAACAGGCTGGCCTTGCTGTGGAAGGAGCAGATGTCAACAAATGGAGTCAGGCCACTAAGTACCACAGTATCACAGTCTCACAGTGATGATGAGGCTGGAAAAGACCCTAAAGATCATCCAGTCCAATGTAAAACCAACCCAGTAACCCTAACATCTGCCATCTAGCTCATGCCACTCAGCACTTCATCCAGCCTGACCTTGAACACCTCCAGGGACGGCGACCCAACCACCTCCGTGGGCAGCCCGTTCCAAACCAGATCACTCTGTCAGTGAAAAACCTTCTCCTAATGTCAAGTCTAAACCTCCCCCAATGGAGCTGAAGAATGTGACCCCTTGTCCTGTCTCCAGTGTCCAGGGAGAAGAGACCGACCCCCGCCTGACTCCAACCCCCTTTTAGGTAGTTCTAGACAGCGATAAGGTCACCCCTGAGCCTCCTCTTCTCCAGGCTGAACAGCCCCAGCTCCATCAGCCTCTCCTCGTAGGGCTGACCTTCCAGCCCCTTTACCATTCTAGTTGCCCTTCTCTGGACTCGTTCCAGCCCCTCGCCATCCTTCCTGAACTGAGGGGCCCAGAACTGAACACAGTGCTCCAGGTGTGGTCTGACCAGAGCTGAATAAAGGGGGAGGATAACCTCCCTCTCCCTGCTGGCCACACCATTCCTGACGCAGGCCAGGATGCCATTAGCCCTCTTGGCCACCTGGGCACATTGCTGACTCATGAGTAATTGAGAAACGAATGTGGGGATTCTGAATTTCAGTTGCTGCAGTTGTTTGCTTTCGGAGCAGATGCGCATTTCAAGGTAGCGGCTGCCGCCTGCATCGTCAGGAGCTAACAGGGAGATGGCACAGTCGCTGTTCAAAGACTGGATGCCTTTCAGCCAGGCCATCTCTGTCCCATCTTCTTAGGCTTATTCACTCACTGCAACTTCAGCATTCCCAAATGCTGTGATGGAACACCAGATTCACTGCGTAACTGTCCTACACAGTTACTACCCTTGCAGTGCTGCGGTTGCCTCTTGGTATCACGCCCTACGCTGTAAATGCCCCATCCCGAGACGCGTGCTGCTCTCTTCTGGGAATCCATCTCAGGCTGACGGCTGTTTACATCAAACAGCTGATGTGAAAATGCCATCTGCTCTCTGTGGTGTGACCCGGGTCTCTTCTTGGTCTCCACTGTTTCACAGTTGGTGCCATTCGCAAGCCCGTGGGGTCACCAAGTGGGTTAGTGTAGCATCCCTGTACTTCAGGGGCCGAATGTGCTCATCTTTTCACATCCGAAAGCCCAGCCCGCGAACGCTTGCTACCGAACTTGGCTGTTGCAGAGAGAAATCACCCCATTCACTGACTTCAAATCCAAGAACAGTTTACACAGTAAGCTTGGAAGTCACCTGTTACGGTGCTTTTCAAGCAATCCCATTCATTTTTCAACAGGACTGCCTACAGAAATCAGCAGGCATGCATGAAATTACCCCATCAGAGACAAACCAGGGGTTCTTTACTGAGGCTTCTCCTGCTTTCTGTAGCTCCTAACTCTTCCATTTTTCCAGCTCTTGATCAGTAATCCCACAGAAGCCCTGATGTGTGCACATAACCCCAGGAGCAGAATGAGAATGCATTGTTCTAGGAAGTCCCCAGAGAACTTTGCGTGGCTGCTGAAAGCAAAATTGTGCCCATCTTTTTTATCTCTGTATCCAGCCAGCCATGCCCTCCAGACCCAGCTTCAGCAGAGGGCTCTAATCGCTGTGGATGTTCTCTTCTCCTCAGATAAGGAATCTTTCTTCCCCTTCTTGGCACAGTGTGCATTGTGCACGCAGTGGCCTAAGCGAGTTAAATACAGGTGTGAATTCCCAGGGTACTTGTTTTTCTGTCTCATGTCCCATTATCTGTGTTGTCCCCTAGTATTTTTAGAAATTCTGAGGCTTTTATTAGGCTGAACTGGGTTCCAAAAGCACTTGTGCTAAATGGGCACTTCTTCCGTCTCTGCGGATCGTGCTGGTGGACTAAAGCCCCTTGAAAAAGCAACCCAGGACAGAAATTATTAGTTATGTCCTCCCCAGGCAGATACAGACCTGGATTTCACAGGAAGGGGCGTGCGTTCTCCTGTGCAGAACAGACAGACTGCAGACACCTTCATAAGGTTGGATTTAAGGGCCTCACACCAAGAAGAGCTAGTTTGATATTAGTGTCAGTCTCTGTTAGCATTAGCTTAACTCAGTTAGTGACCCGCGGCTGCTAGGTGGGACTTTCTCTGACCCCACAGGAGACAGTCGGACGGGCAGAGCGAAAGCCCGCAAGGCCAGCCCAAGTCCCACCGCAGCTTAGCGCACGGTATTCTTTTACTGGTGTGGGAGTGGGATTCCTGCCTCCAAAGAGCTCAACTTTGGGTCAAGAATTTGCATTCTGCCATTCTAACGCAGGGTTGTGCAGCAGCTTAAGGCATCCATTCTTTTAACGGTGCTAGCGGGCTATCAAAGCAAAGCAAGAGCTACAGGATCATGCCAGACATGAAAAAGCACACACAGAACGAACAGCCACCTCACACCCAGTCTCCTGACTCGGCACAGTGTTGCAGGGGCAGCAGGCTATCTGCAGACCTACCAGAAATGCCCAGCTCTGGAAGCCCATGCCATACATCAGGCCCTCTGTGCTCTTCTTTCATACAGGGAGAGCTTAAACACGCTAGGGATGGTTCTCCTTAGGTGCCCAAGGGCGAGGTGCACTTCAGGATCCGAGACCCACAAGATAGCTAGATGAAGCCTGACTGGCTGCGGGCCTCCAGGGTTTGCCATTGCTGACCTGACACCCTTCACCTGCCTCCCTTGCCAGCGCTTCCCATCGCCTCGTGGAAGTCAGAGTGATGGGCATGCTGTAGCGTATACTTTTTTCATGTGAGTGCTGGAAGAAAGCAATCGAGCACAGTGGTTTTCTCTGCAGAAGGCAGTGTTATGCTCTGCTATAAGGTCTGGCCTCGTTTTATCAGGATTAACCTGTAAGATTCATATTTAAAGCTAAGCTCTGATGTCTTTCTGCCTAACATGACTGACTTGGATTTAAAGATGGGTATAGCAGCTGTAAAAGCCTTGAGAGCACTGCTCTGACAGAATTAGTATTAGTACTCTTCAAGTGTGCAGAAGATTCAGAGAGAGCACATCTTGCGTGAGGCATGACTCCGGGTCCCGTTTGTTCCCTACATAGTGCCTAACTCCACTTGCAATGGCTTTGACGAGGCTGTCCCAAGGGCTTACAGAGCATCCCCAAGGAAGCAGATCTGCTTCGTTGCGACTGTTCGTTTGGCAACGCCTCAGTTCTTAAAGGTAAGTGCATGTTCTGGGTCCCACTCATGTCAGAGCATCTCGAAGCGCTCTCACGTGGAGTGACACACAGAGCTCTTAGTTTTGCTAATTGAGTGGATTACAGTACCACATCTCATGCATAAAAATTGAGTGCAGAGGGTTCTCAGTGCAAGCCACGATCTGCAGAAGCAGTGTCATTTCTGCCCCTCTTGCATGTGACATGGAACCTCTTCTTGCACTGAGCACTGCAAATCACTTTGCAAGAGAGTTCTGCATTGCTGCCTTCTGTTCCTCTACGAGACAGTGTGCAGACTGCCACCGTGCTGTACTTTGTGTCTCTTGGTGTCTTTGCAGGACTGCTGCTAGCTGCCCTCCTCCCATGTAAGATCATTTCTTGTGGAAATAGCATGGAATCATATGATGCTTTTCATCCACCAGTGTCTGCTAGCCCTTCTGCTCAGGGCTGCCTTCATCCCCCAGCCTACGTCCTGTACTGGTACTGGGGATTTCTCTGAGCCTGCTGCAGGTCCCTGCACTTGGCCTTGGTGAACCTCAGGAAGTTCACATGGGCCTACTTCTCCAGGTTGTCCAGGTCCCTCTGCATCCCTTGGGCATGTCAGATGCACCACTCAGCTTGGTGTTCTCTGAACTCTTGCTGCGGGTGCACTCAGTCCCACTGTCTGTGTCATTGGTGAGAAGACTAAACCCCACTGGTCTCAGTACAGACCTCAGAGGGAAACCACTAGTCACCGGTCTCCATCTGGACCTTTTGTTGTTGACCACTACCCTCTGGTTATGACCGTCCAACCAATCTGTTATCCACCACACAGTCCATCCACCAAATCTCCCTGTGGCGAACCATGTCAAAGGCCTTATGGAAGTCCAGACAGATGACTTCCATGGCTCTTGCCTTGTCCACTGAAGTAGCCAGTCCATCTTAGAAGGCCAGTAGATTTGTCAAGCAAAACTTGTGCTTGGTGAAGCCATGCTGGCTGGCTTGAATCCTCTCCCCGTGGCTCAGCAGAACTTCTAGCGGATCTGTCCCGTGACATTCCCAAGCACGGAGCTTTGGCTGACGGGTTGGTGGTTCCCAGAATCCTCCCTTCTGACCTTTTACAACATGGGTGCAATGTTTCCCTTCTCCTGGTCACCAGGGAGTCCACATGCCATGACTTCAGATGTCACGGAGGGTGGCTTGGCAACTACACCAGGCTCCCTCAGGACTCTGGGATGCATCTTGTCAGGTCCCATAGACTTAGGTTCAGTCAGGTTCCTCAGGTAGTCAGATACCTGATCTTCTCTTGCTGTGGGAGGTACTTTGCTTCCTTTCTTGTGGTCCCTCCATTCAAAAGCTGTGGGAGGAGAATCTGCCAGTAAACACTGAGGCAAAAGGGAAGTGGCATTGCTCCTCAGGGCCGTAGGCAGCACAGGCATCACACCCCTGGCACTGCTTCAGATCATAAAAACTCTGTCCCCCAGAGGAACAGTCTGAGCTCCTGTGTGCTCTGTGTGCATCGTAGGGTCTCTCCTGCTCCTGCAGACACACTGGCACTGACCAGTGCAATAGGTTGCTCTCTGGAATTGGCAGGAAACACATGGATCCTTTGTTTTCTCCTCTCGTGCAGTGTATTCATAGCTGACAAAAGACAGGCGAGGCCTGAACTCCTAGTAAGCTGCTTTTCTTCCCATACAGGAGATGTGCATCGTGGAAGAGCCTCTGGAGGAGTTCACATCGAGACACAGTCTAGAGTGGAAGTTTTTATTCCTCGACCACAGGTTGGTTGCACAGAAAGCAGTCCTCGCTGCGTGCAGTGCTTCTCCACTGCTCCTGTTGTGACTGCAGGTTTCCCATATCGCGTCGCCCTTCACACCTGGATCTTGTGGACAGGAGGGCGACCACTGGAATTCCTGTGAAAATACTGTATTTACTCTTTTACCCTGCATTTGTTTTTATCAGCCTTCAGGACAAAGCTCCTCTGCTTTGCAGGCTGAATTTGTGATGGGGTTGTGGTTCCCTTTAAAATGACCAAGGGATCAAAGCCTGTCCTGTGACACGGTCAGCCAGCTGTCACAGGGCTGTGGAAACCACTTTCCAAACCCAGCCACTGGTTGTGTGCATGCAGTTCCACTGAGTTAGAGGGGGGAAGTCTGTGCTGGCCCAAGGCAACCGTGCTGGCAAAGGTACAAAGCAGTTGCCTCAGCCTGCCATGGATGAGCTCTGCAGGCACCCAGAAGGAGGCAGCACAGGTGATCTCCCCTCCTACCCTCCTAGTCACTGTAGATGATGCCTTCCTATTGCCTCACCTTCCCCAGCAGAGCCCCTGACCAAGGAGCAGCTCCTTCACAGCATGTTCTTCTGTGAAGACCCTTGAGAATCCAGGTTGCTTTCCACAACCACATTTTCCCTGGAAAGATGGGTTTGTTGTGACCTCGTCCTGAGGGGACGGTGCCCACCAGCACTGCCATGCCTGGCCAGGCTTCCCAGGCACAAGGTGGGGCAAAGGCAGGATGTGGTCCTGTGGGGCAGACAGCTGTGCAGCTGTGAGGGGAGCAGGTCTTGGCTCTGTGCAGACCCATTTCAGTATGCAGAACCGTTGTTTCTCT
Source organism: Upupa epops (assembly GCA_013397515.1). NCBI lineage: Eukaryota > Metazoa > Chordata > Aves > Bucerotiformes > Upupidae > Upupa > Upupa epops. Next base: position 122,324 of record VZRI01007956.1, on the reverse strand, counting down.
CGTGGCTTATGAATTCTCTCGTGTTGTACCTAACCGCAGAGCACCGCCAATTATAGGATACTTGCCTTTCGAAGTGCTGGGTACTTCTGGCTACGACTATTACCATATAGACGACTTAGAGCTGCTAGCGAGGTGCCATGAACACTGTAAGTAGCACATGACCCGGGCTCCCGTGGACTCACTGGACATCTCTTCTCAGTGAAATGTAGTTTCAGTTACAGTGGGTTTAGACTTGGAAGGTGATGTTTGACCCTTGCCTCAGTCCTCTGTGTCTTAGAAGAGTTATAGCAGATTGAGGGCACTGCAACTGGGACAGACTTACAGCTCTGGGAAATACAGTTTTACCTTCTGTGTGCCCAGAAGCACTCAGTGAGACTCACTGAACGGGTAAAATACTGCAGACTAGACACCTGCTCTGCTAGTGAACAGTACGCAGAGATGGTTCAAGCATTCTCACATTACCTACTACCTCTTAAAACTCTTGCCCATTATTTACCCTAATGTTGTTCTCCGTGCATTTGAGATCACCTAGGATTATTTACATAGAGTCTGTTAAGATTTAACCTTCTGTTAAGTAGAGAAAACGAGGCAATGCTTTCAAATCTTTGCTTACAGAACGGGGTGGAACATCTGAGCCTACCACCTCTCTGGGTAGCTTGAATGTATCCCGTCAGTTTTTTGTCTGTTGACATTAAAATGTAGGGGGGTTCAATATGAGCGTATTTGGGAACCCTGGGACTCGCTGGGGCGGAAAGCAGAGATTGAGTTTTGTCACTGAATCCTTCAAATCTTTGAAATACCCCAGTTCTCTGCATTCTTGTCGGTCTAGAGGTGAAACTTTCAGTTTCAAGTGATCTTTGTACAGGGAGCGTTAGCTCTCTTCGTGCTGAAGCCATCTGAACACAGTGCTCAACTTTTCAAGCATTTTTACTCCGTACTTTCCTGCTACAGAGCTTAACATGATCACTCTTAGATACCAATCCCAGGCACTTAAGTAAGCAGTATGTGATCAGCTCATAAACCACAGTAGGATCTCTGTCGAAGTTGTAGTAGATATTAAAACAGTAGTGCCCCCCAGGAGTGGAGGCTAATCGTACGGTACAGGAATGTGCCGTTCAGAGTGTCAGAAAAAATACCTGTTGATCACTGTGCTGTTTGTTCTGCCGTGATACAGACAGGACCACTCACTGCAAAGGTCTTAGACTCCCGTCTGCCTTGGCAGTCAGTGGGCCCATAGGTTGTTTAGCCACATCTTTCACATCTCATGTCATAAACCGTGGTACAAGCTGTGTGTATTTTCTGCTGGCAGTGATGCAGTTTGGCAAAGGGAAGTCGTGCTGCTATCGGTTTCTGACCAAAGGACAGCAGTGGATCTGGCTCCAGACCCATTACTATATCACCTACCACCAGTGGAACTCCAAGCCAGAGTTCATTGTGTGCACACATATGGTGGTAAGGTACGGAAACTCCTGTCAACCTGCGGGCATGTAAAGGGCAGCAAGACAAGGGCATCCTCAGGAGTGCCAGCGTTTCCTCTTAGAAAAGTTGTGTCTTTCGTATAACAAGCTGAACCGCTCGGGGGACGCGTGTTTGCTACAGAAACATGATCAGACTTCATAATGCTTACGCTTAATTTGTCAGTCAGGAGTTCAGGGGCAAATGAACTGTTGTGCTTTCCCATGTGGTGCAAAAGGAGGATATGGACAGGTCCCTTAATTATTCCAATAAATAGTTAAGCTCTAATCCTTACTCTTTAAGAGAGATGCACAAACTTTGCAATGAAGTTATAAAGTGGCTGTAGGCTGTGAACTTGACCTTTGTATATACACCTTTAATATACCTCTTGACTTCAGGAAGACAGGAACAGAGCAACACCTGAGAATGAAAAGTCCCTCCAATGTTACTCAGTGCCATCTGACTGTAAGGAGTTTCCCGATGTTCAGCTCCCCTGTAAATGTTGCGGTCATTTGTTTGTTTACTTTAAGCACATTTTCTGAAACGTAACGACGCTGTGTTGACATGTGGAATTGTATTTTACATCCAGTTATGCAGATGTTCGTGTGGAAAGGAGACAGGAGATGGGCTTGGTAGAAGTGTCCTCAGAGGTTGTGTCCTCAGCGCTGAAGGTACAAGGAGAAAAGGGGTTTTTTCATTAATACGTGCAGTTACCACAGCTTGTTCCTGTGTTAATGGAACTGAAGGCTCCCACATTGTCTTCTGAGTGGATTCATTGCTCACTTGAATAAATTTGACGTAAATTGGGTAAGCTCATGCAAGGATAAACCTGGAGACCAGGAACAGTCACGCATAAAGTGGAACATGAGCAGGGATGATGTGAGAGATCCCCACCCTTCCTCAGCAAGGTGCCACAGTTTACAGGTTCATTTGTGCATGTTCAGACAGGCAGCCTTATAGGCCACGTCTCAGTGATCTGCTGGGAGAAGCAAGGAAAGCTCCTCCTCAGCGCATGGCTGAGCATCTCTCACACATCTGTCATGTCCAACGAAGGCAAAAGCAACACTCAGAAAAGCACCCAAAGGCAAAAAGTTCCTCTGGCAGTAGTTTGCTGTTGATTTCCAACTCATTGCTGAGTCTTTGTAAAATGCTTCAGAAACGCTGCTTGAGTGAGACACTGACACGGGTGCCCAGGTCTTCTGCTGGCCTGCCTGAGGCCAGTTCTGCTTAAGGCCTTTTTGGCCAGCCGAAGAACTGGGTGTCCGGCCATTACTGGAGGCGTTTCAGACGGTTTTACCCTGACAGATGCAACAGCTGTTCCCTCTTTCTGGTTTGCTTTAGGACAGCGGCACCAGCTTGGATCCTGAAGAGCACTTTAATGCACTTGATATTGGTGCCTCAATCCTCAATGCTAGTCGGACACCCTCAGTGTCGTCCCGGAGCTCACCAAAATCTTCCCACACCCCCAAGTCGGACCCAGCATGTGAGTGGCGTTCCCCATTACTCCATCTTTTTGATTTAGCCGACTTGCAGGACGCGTGCCTCCGTTCCTAATGAGTGCTGCTAACGTAGCCTTAGCAGTGAAGGACCGGTGACGCCCGTTTGTCACCGACAGCGAAGTGCACACTCTGAAACGGTAACCTGCAACCTCCTGTTCTCTGGAAATGAGTAGCATTTACTCTGGCCATGAGACCTGCTGTTTAAATTGTTAGGAAATGTAGGGATTCTGCCTGCAGAGTTGAGGGCATAGTCCTTAGTATAAGCAACAGGACTGGACTTAGATGAGTAACAGCAGCCTATGCGTGATTCCCTTCTGGCCAAGATAGAGGATGCTCCAGCCTTAGCTGGGGCACACACTGTACACTCTTTGTGCGCCCTAGTCTGGAAGAAACGCCAGTGAGCTAACCTAAATTTACAGTTATTCAGCCCATATGAAGGGAGATCCAGCTGTTTTAGAGCAGCTCTGGGGTCCTTTTGCTCCCCTGGTTGGAGCAGAGAACTTAATCTGTCTGCTTTATCTTTGCCCAGGCCCCAGTTTAATTTTACTGCCATTGACGCCAACCAGAACAGCCTCTGCTCCCGCTGGAATTTAGCCAGGCTGTAATCATTTCTAGCTAGGTCTCACTGTAATTCCCAGTTCAAACAGGAACGATTTCCAGCCCGTGAGAATTCACTGGTACTTTTCTTGCAGCTACACCGACAAAGCTTATCGCAGAGCCTAATACTCCGTTGCCAAGAACTCCGAGCGCGCAGCAGGACTTACCTGTGCATAGACTCAGTCAGCCGACTACCCTTCAGGTAACTGCACAAAGAGTCATCAAACAGGCAGGCGGTGTGAAGCATGCACCACATACACAGATAACCAGATCAACAAGGAGACTTACACAAAAGCCATGGCATTAGAAGAAACCTAAAACGTAAAGGGGCCAAACTTATAAATAAAGTGTTGTTTTGTTTTTAACCTAGGTTTCTTTGCCTTCTCAGCCTCCATGTGAGCTTCTCCCACAGCAGTTGCTGCCTCAAGCAACAATGCAAAATCAGCCTGCTCCTCTGGCACAGGTTAGTTGGGGATTAGTAAGTGGAATAGGTCACTTGCCTATCCTCTGCTATTTTCTCCTTTCCTCTAGTAAGTAGGGTCTAGGTCCTTTGGGGCTTTTAGGCTATCACCTCAGAGGTTAGGGTCACCAAAGCCACCAGATCCCAAATGACTACAATACTGTGGAAAAGCCGTCTGAATTGTACCTCTGTGATTAGCTCTGCAACTTCACAAAGGCAGTCAGAGCAGAGGCTCCAGTCCTTGCAGGAACAGGTCCACAGGCACATCTGCTTCACCGAAGGGAATTCCCCAGAATCAGGTCAAAATCAGCTGGAATTAAAAACAAACTGAAAAACTAACTAAGACCCAGCCCTCCTGCAAACACCTGTTTGTCTGTGCAGCAATAACCAGCTACAAGGGACACACAAGCTCAGCAAACCCCGGCTTGTCGGTGTGCCAGTAACAGTGAGAATGACGCTAGAGACAAATTCCTCTGTGAAATCTGTCAACCCATGTCTCAAAAGTGGGTGATGGCCCAAAGACACCTTAGTGCTTCGTGTGCCATGGATTTTGAAGGAATCAATTTGACTACTGTGTTCCCATCACATTGTTTCTCTCTCAAGTTCATGCTGTGATGGTCACCCCAGGAGACTGTAAAGCCACATAGTCTGCTGCTTTTAGACATGACACAGTAGTTGTGGACCTAGACTCCTTCTACTCTTGGTATCCAAGATCCTGGAACACAGAAAGCACAGAAAGTCCTGAGGATCCCTGCTTTAAAATAACAAACTTTCATTTATCTTTTACGTTTAACAGTGTTTTCACAGCTCCGCACCAGCATGCGGTAAAGAATCGGTACCTCAAGAACCTGAGCACTCATCTTCCTTTAGAGATCTTTCTCTCCTTATGCATTAATGCTTTTCCAAGCATCATTTAGTTTATTTATTATAGACCTGCTTGCGTTTTGTTTGACTTTCTTTCTACCTCCCTTTCATATCCATCGAAGCAGTTTGTACAGTGATGCTTTCCAGTCATTTACCAAGAAGCTTGCTGCTTCACCCCTTCCCAGTAGAACATTCCTATGGGTATGCCCTAAGAGTGGCAGCAGAGTGACAGCAGTGCTCCTGGTGACACTCAAGATCAAGGTTCTCTAGATGTGGAGCAGGCAAATAGCACCAGGATGTTGCAGTTCAGGTTGCTGAGGCTCACGCCCTGTATCAGTCCTCCTGGGAAAGGCAGCAGTCCTCCACAGGCTCAGGTGATTTTCATAAACTCTTTATTGCCTTCTTCAATTGCTTACCTCCCACCTTGAGGTGCTAAGAATGGCAGGCTGCTGCAAAACAATCCCTTATTTAAAAGAGAAGGCACCTGCAGCTCTAATCTGAGTGGCAAACCTTGGAAAGAGGTTGTGGAGAGGTGAGTCTTGGTCTCTTCTGACAGGCAGACAGAGGACTGAAGGAAATAGCCTCAAGTTGTGCTGGAGGTTGCAGGTTGGACATGAGGGAAACTTCATTACTGAAAGGGCCATCAGGCCTTGGAACAGGCTGCCCAGGGAGGGGACTGAATCCTCGTGCCTGGGCATGTTTAAAAGTCATGACGATACAGGGCTTGAGGATGTGGCTTAGCAGTGCACTTGGTGGAGTTTGGTTAATGCTTGGAGTCGGTGGCCTTCAGGGCTCTTCCCCCTGAGCCATCCTGTGATTCTAAACAGTGCAGGTGTTTCCCCGTGAGCAGCCCTTTGGCGTCGCAGTTGGCTGGTTGATGGCAGTTCAGTAGCAGGACACAAACTCACTTCTTTCAGAAAGAGCACGGCCAGGCGCCCCACTGCCAGCCCACGAGGAGGAGATGAGTAGGTGGCTCCCTGCTGCCTGCCACTTAACCTCGGCAGAAGCTGAAAGGCAGTATGCCTGGCCACGCAGGGACTCTGATAGGCTTCCCTGTGGTCAGCCTTTGGCGAGGAGGTGGCAGTGGGGGAGAAGGACGTTTGAAGCCACCATGACCACATGTGCAGCAAGCAACTAGCTCCTGCCTCAGGCACTTACTTCAAGCAGAGGCTGCGATGGGTTTGTCTCCCCTGGAAGGTGGGTTTAGCCTCAGCACAGTACTAGATGTCAGCTGAATGTAAATAGATTACTTTAAACCAAGGGCTCCCTGGTAGAATATTTGTTTGTTTGCCTTCTTCATTGTAATAAATTAAAATCCCTTGCAAGGCAGCGGGTGCTGATGACTGCATAACAATTAGCACTAATAATCCGTTTGGGATTTCAAGGTGTTATTCAGAAGACAGGAAGAACAAACATGTTGTTCAGTGAGCTGCAAAACTAATGAAACCTGGTTTCCCAGGGGCTGCTCCTCACAAGGCTTGTGTGTGGACCCAGCCTTTCCCACGGGAGGAAGGATGAGTAGATCCCGAGTTCTTTTACTCAGCTGAAGCTTCCATGAAACTGGTTTTGTGGGCACTGTGTGGCATTGGGGTGGTGGTTGGACTGGATGATCTCAGAGGTCTCAACCTGAATGATTCTGTGGTCCTGTCAGTCTATGAAATGACAGCAACCACAGTTTTTGAGCCTTTTGCCACACTAGAGCGTGTCCATTAGTCAAGAGGATGGAAGGTAGGCAGAAACTCAAGATTCAGAGGCCCCCAAAATGAAAAAATCCATGACATCTTTTTTCTTCACCCAGTCATGAAACTTGTAGGAGCAGGGTGTCTTTGAGGTGTCCATCTTTTTGTTCAGCACAAATAGGGGACCATCCCGACAGATGCAGAGGCTGTATTCCCCTCCACTGGCTGCAGCACTTAAGAACCTAGAGAGAGGGATAGTCCTGGCACCATGGGGTGAAGAGAAACCTTCCTCCTTGGGCAGGGTCCAGCTGGTCTCTTTCAAATAGCCATGCTGGCAAAGAAGTGCCAGTTCCTCTCCCTGGGCTGTGTAGACTGTCTGGGCAATCAGTGCCAGTGCATGGAGCCCAGTGGACTGTGCCCACCGCTGCCTGAGCACCAGCCAACAAGACCCCAAAAGCATCACTCTCTTTTAAGAAACCAGATAAATGATTGCTGGGGGGCGGTTGTCTCTGCTAACAAACCTTAGTTAACTGGTGATCTGCTGCACTTGGAGATAACTCGTAGGTTTAGTCTTCCATGAGTGACTGTACCTGGGAGGCTGGCACACTGCTGTGTGCCATCCTCTCGTGAGGATCCCACAGGTGTTGGTGAGGTGTCGAGCAGCTTCATCTGGTGCCAGTGGCAGAGGGAAAGCAGTGCAGTGTTTTCTGTGGAACACTTTGGATTAAGCGCTTTTGATTTATTATATACTCTCAGATTGCTCCCCTAATTAGTAGAGCAGTTAATGATCTTGAGATAAATACTTTCTGCTGTCGGTCAACTGCTGTTAGTGCCGCATTGTGCTGAAACAACAGGAGCTCTGTAATCACAGGGGTCACGGGCAGAGTTACCAACAAATTTGGAGAGTAGAGTGGGAGAGGGAAAACAGCGACAGAGACAGTTCCTTGTCTTACTCCATAATAGTCCTCACTCTAGAGGACACCCCAATTGTTGTTATTGCACAGGAGTACAAAAAGCACTTGGAAAAAGAGGAGGGAAATGACAGCATCAGATGAATTAGCTAAACATAAAAAGGGCCTGAAAAACACTAAGAAATAATTTGAAATCGATAGCAAAGTTTCTGTGTGCAACTCTGCAAGGCAGATTCCAATCCAAAACTAAGGAGCCTGGCTTGTAATTCAGTATAAAATTGTTATCTGTTATAAAACTTCTTACAAGTTTTAACTGGAGAAAGTACAAGAAATTCAAGGAGTTGGCACACGGGTGAAAAGTTTGCTGTCAGCAGGCAGGTAAAATGAAACTTGGCCACGACTGTTTTCAGTTCCTTCCTGGTAAGTACCCTGTAAAAATCCTGACTAGCCCTCCTGACAGAACCCACCGAGAGGAAATGAAGTGGCAAGCCCTGACTTTTAAAAAATCCTGTAAAGATCCCCGAGAACGCAGGACTGAGCTGCATCTCATCGGAGCAAGCTCATCCCACTTCAAAAATCAGGGTACCTGAAACTTGGAACCTTGGGAATCAGGCTACAACAAGCAGCGCCAGACACCCCTCTGAGTCCCCTGTCCTCGTTCACAAACACCAGAGGTTTCCACTCGTCCAGTACTCAGGTTCATACGTCATACGTGGACTAGAAAGGGAGAGGGGATCCCACAGAAGCAAACAGACGTCCCTCTGGGAGCTCAGGCATAATCTTTCTGCTCTGATGGGGACGAGGTTGCAGATGGCAGTGCTGCTCTCTGAAGGAAGAAGCTGCCTGGATCACTGTGGCAGAAGCCAGTGCTCCCCTTCTCTCCTTGGGCAGTCAGTGCATGCTGCAAGACCTTGCAAGTGCCTCTGCCATCAAAGCGGGCTCTGGGGGCCTCTGCCAGCAGTGCCTGGGTGAGCCACCTTAGCAGCCCTCCTTCCCTTAAGCAGGGCTGCCAATGGAACTCCGTTCCTCTGGCTACCACTCTTAGAGCAGCAGTGACCCACATTTTGTGGGAAAACTGTCCTCCACCTGAGAAATAGAAATAAACCCTCAAGCTCTCCTTCCTCGCCTGAGGCCAGTTACAGAGCTTTACTGAGAAGAATGTGATGCCATTTCAGCAGCTGAGCAGGTTTAAGCAAACCGTGAGCAGTACCTGACACGTTACGTGGACGTGTGAATAACCACAGATGTCCTTTCACTGCACCCGAGTTCTCCTTCTTTCCCTTCTTGCTGCCCGTTCTGTTTTCCTAGCCGGAAAAGGTGTAAGCAGGTGCACCTCCATGGAGCTGGAAGAAGCAGCATCCACCAGTTCACCCCTCACACAGAGCCACTCGGGCACCCCCGGAGCAGGGCACCGCTTTCCAGTGACAGCAACATTAGCATTTTTCTTTGGCCGGGTCACTCACAGCACCTTATGCTTTCAGGGAGATCCTGGCTGCCCTGGTTACAGAGAAGCTGGCAGATTTGTGAAGGGGTTGGGTTTTTCCAGAGTACATGTTTTACTTTTGGAATATGAGCTTATGCAGAGCAGCTGCTCCAAAGCCTATTAACGTGATCGTTAACTTGGGTGGACTTTGAGTCATGCCCATGAATGCCAGATGAAACTTGGAGCTTCTTACTGTGCCAGTCCCCTCCACGCTTGTTGAGTAAGCTCACTTTGTGACAAGCAGCGCTTCTGCTGGGGGCTGCGCTGCCGTCTTGACCCTGATCACTGACCTTCATTTTCTAGTTTTATTTGGAATAGCCTTTCTCCCTCTGAGCCGAGCGAGTCATCACATCCAAAAATAACTGCACGACTACTCCTTGTAGCTGGACCACTACTCAGCTGCAGAAATCTAGCAAACATTTGTTGTGGTCAGCTGCTGCCTGATGCTACTGTAAGCCATCAACAGCTGTTGCTGTGTGGGAAGAGGGAAGTGTTAGTACAGCGTGGCCGGAATAGGCGATTATGCCATGCCACGGGCTCCAAACTACAGACTAATACAGACAATGCAATCGTCTGCCACTCAGTTAGGGTGCTCTTGGTACTTTAAAGGAGAAAACTTTCAAAAACAGCCCTTCTGACAATGCGCTAGAAGAGCGGGGCCGGCTGCGAGCAGATCGCTCTGACCAAGGCGATTTAATATCTGTGCATAGAAGGGAACGCAGGCAAGATTGTCCTCTGCCCAGGTGACAGTGTACTGCAAGCACACCTTTTACTCCAGTCACTTCTACAGAACAGTGCGCTGTGGAGACGGGTTTGTATCATGCTGACTGGTTGCTCCGGTCTTTCTTTTGCAGTTCTCAGCACAGTTCAGCATGTTCCAGACCATCAAGGACCAGCTGGAGCAGCGGACCCGGATCCTGCAGGCCAATATCCGGTGGCAGCAGGAGGAGCTCCAGAAGATACAGGAACAGCTCTGCCTGGTCCAGGACTCCAGCATACAGGTGAGTTACTGCTGGGAGGGGCAGCGCAAGGCACCCTCTCAGGTGTGATCATGGGTAGGGTTGGTTTGCCACTTAAAATGGGCTCCAGAGTCCAAGAAATCTGGACACATAGCAACCAGCTCATCTAAGTGAGGATGCCACCCTCTGAAAGCCTCTTGTGTAATGTACATCAAGAAAGATTTAAGAGCTCTGTGGAAGAGAAGGATCTCAACCTTAGAAGGAGGAAATCCAGGTCATTTGCAGCAGCATTTTACTATTTATCTACTGTTCCTCTGAACTGAGTTGCTACAGGAGAAAAATGTTCATATTGAGACTTGACAGTACCTCAGTCACACCCATCCCATCACTGCTGCTTCGTGTTGGCATCACTCGTACTCAGTATCTTGTCTGTCCAGCTCCTCTTTAGCCAACAGCCTTCACTCAGACAGTGCTCATCTCTGTAATGCACTCAGCATTTGGCTGAATGGGGAACCCTGGACCCTGCCCCAGCCCAGATACGGAGCACAGGTTCATTCCCCTGTCCTGTTAAACAGCCCACCAGCACCACCCAGTCCTGGCTGATGTTCACTTTTTCAGACCTGGGGGAAGTGTCTGAATTCGTTCGTCACTGGACCAGTTAAAGCCTTTAGGGTGAAGCTGGCTGAACCTGCTCTTCTTCTGCTTTTGATACCTGCTACACAGAGCTAGAATTCACTAAGTACAGTAGCTGCCCTCTACTACCCCTCAGGTCTACCAAAGCTCAGAAATAATAGCAACTGCAGTTAGAGCATGGCAGCCGATACCCAGTGTTACAGATGCTTTCCAAATAGGAAGTGATTACTGAAGTGCCAGGTTAAAGGACCCGTGCTAGAAGTGCTGCTTTGGGGACCCACCCTGAGTACTGTACTAACAGGACTTTTTTAGAAGACAAACTCTGTCACAGAAACAAATGCCTCAAGGGATATTTTAAGCACAGGATGAAAAGGATCTGCTGAAGTCAGCAGGAATTCACTCCCCACTGCCACAGAAATAGATTCTCACCCTGCATCAGCATCTGTGAAATGCAGTTTCACATATTAAAACAAGTTGGGATTGGATGTTGGGGCAATTAAGGAATCAGCGAAGCCAAATTAGAAACCTGAGCGGCACTGTGTGCTCTGCTGTAAGACAGTGCAGCAGTGGTGGGTCCCAAAAACAGGACCCTCGGTTGCTGGTGCCGTGCAAGCATAGAAACAGACCAGGTTTAATGTCACTGAGTTTCCTGTATTAGGGCTGTGCTGGATTTGGTTAATGGGATGGGAAAGCCTCCCCGCAGTTACCTGACCTTTGGTCCCCACTCGTGTCAATACCTGAAAGCCATTACTGTTATGAATATCAGGAGACGAGATAGCCTCACTTCCTCTCTCCTTAACTGGTGAAAGCCATTACTCCTGGCCTCCTGGTCGCTCTCTGACAGGCACATTCACTCTCCTTTCTTTTTCTTTCCATAATTCAGAAGGCAAAACCAGAAAGCGAGAGCGCATGTCCCTGTGCAGGACATGGGCTCTGTTTGGCATAGCTGTCTCCCATGTGTGCTGGGGTGCATGTCATGACCCGAGCACCACGGGACAGAGTCTCAAGCAGGTTCATGGAGAGGTCAAGCACAGAGGAGAAGCGGCACAGTGGGTAAATGGTGTGTAGTTGTGCACTGCCCTCCCCACACGAGCTGGTCGTTCAGAGATGCACCGTCTGGATGAGTATCTGCTCCGCAGTGAAGACTGCCCACGGCTGGCCCAAGTACAAGTTCGTTAGTATCAGTGCTGACTGTTCTCCAGCTGACTGCACATGAGGGGCAGGGGTACTGCAGGACAGCTGGGATATGTGGAGGCTGTGATCTACTGGAATGTGCAGTGCTGGGTGGGCCAGGCTGTCTTCTGGGGTTTGGATGCTTTTCAGTCTCCTCTGAGCAATCAAAGGTGACGAGATGCGAGAGGTCACACTGCCTTCTGATCAGGGCTTTTTTCTTCTCCCCCTTTATTACCTTAAAGAAATTGCTGTGGTGTTGCAGACCCAGTGAGACCAGGAATGAACTTTGTCATATTAGAGTACAGCAGCTCAAAAGAAAGCTTCCAACTTTGGCATGCAACGTTTTTATAACTCACAAGCAATGAGGAGTAAATGGTTAAATCAGAAATCATAGAAACATAGAGTCCTGAGGGATTGGAAGGGACCTCGAAAGATCACCCAGTCCAATCCCCCTGCCACAGCAGGGTCACCCACTCCAAGTGGCACAGGAACACAGCCAGGCGGGGCTGGAACGTCTCCAGAGAAGGAGACTCCACAACCCCCCTGGGCAGCCTGTGCCAGGGCTCCGGGACCCTCCCTGGGAAGAAGGTCCTGCTGATAGTGAGAT
>VZRI01007956.1:94800-109994 GCA_013397515.1 Upupa epops | reverse complement strand
TGCTGGACACCCTCCAGCAGCTCTGTGTCCTTCTGGAAGTGAGGGGCTCAGAACTGGACACAGTACTCCAGATGGGGTCTCACTAAAACAGAGTAGAAGGGGAGAAGAACCTCTCTTGATCTGATGCACACCCCAGGATGCTGTTGGCCCTCTTGGCCACAAGAGCACATTGCTGGCTCAGAGTCATCCTGCTGTCCCCTAGGACCCCCAGGTCCCTTTCTCCTCCCCTGCTCTCCAACAGGTCAGTCCCCAACCCCTCCTGGTCCCTGGGTTGTTCTTGCCCAGATGCCAGCCTCTCCCCTGCCCCTTGCTGTCCCTCACTCCATCTCTCTCTGCCCAGCTCTCCAGCCTGTCCAGGTCTCACTGAATGGCAGCACAGTCTGCTGGGGGGTCGGCGACACCACCCACCTTGGTGTCATCAGCAAACTTGCTGACAGTGCCCCCTGATCCCTCATCCAAGGGATGAATAGGACTGCTCCCAGTACTGATCCTTGGGGGACCCCACTAGATACAGGCCTCCAACTAAACTGTCCCACTGACCACTGCTCTCTGGCTTCTATCCAGCCTCACGCTGTGCCACACAGATTTCATCATTCAGGGACCTGGATGGCTGCAGACGTGGGTCTTTGTCTGTTACCAGAGCTACAGCTGACAGTAGCAAGCAGGCAAGTGTTACTATCAAGCACATCTCTAGTCTCTTTAATATTCTGGGTAGAAGAGCTGTAAGCATGGGGGAGTGCCGCAGACAGTCTCACAAGGGGAAGCGCTCTCTGATTTTCCCTCGTTAGCTGATTTATTAGTGTGTCTTCCCCACTGGCTCACTCCATTCCACAGAGAAGTGTACAGGTAGCTCTGGGGAGAATGAAGCCCCATTTCCATTCCTTGCAGAGATCTTTAAAACTGCACTGCAGCAGCTCACCAAGAAATGCTTTCTCAACCAGACAGTGTTGAGCACGGCAGCCTGCGTTAGAGACTGTTTCCGAGAGCCTCGTGTGATGAAAGATGAAACTAGCAGGAGGGTTGTGGGCCCTGAACAAAAGTGTTCCAAATTCCATTACATCCCCATTACTTCTCTTCCTGACAAATGAAACTGTGAAGGACAAGAGCACCAAGAGTAATCTCAGAAGTCTGAAGGATGCTGGGACTGCTCCAGATTTGAGCAGTCTTGCTAATGAATTGGGGATGGGGAGGAAGGCAGAAGAGCTAAGCCTGAACAGCCTTGAGAACAACAAAGGAGACCGTGCACAGCCATCCATCATTTGCGAACCGGGCTCCATTGAAAGCCGGCAGGCCCAGCTCCCCAGTGCCCTGCTGCTGATCTGTGCGTATTTTACATTACAAAGGAATCTTGGTGCCTGTGATGATGAGCCTCAAAGCCACGATCGCCTCATCAGCTGAAGGACAGGTAGCGACAGGATCGTTTTCCTCTCCATGTCTTGCCAAGGAGGTTCATCGTTAGCCGTAGGGGACCACCTGCCTTGGAGCGAGGCGGCAGCAGTGTCAGAGGGTCCTCCGCCCAGCCCTCAGTGCTCTGCTGCCTGCGTTAACAAGCTGGCCAATTAAAAAGTGTTTGTAAGATGCTTCACTGCCCTTGCCGGCCACGAAACCGGCCACGAGATGTGTCGTTAGCAGCCATGCGGCTAGGGACCTGCTAATTTATCGACTTTGATTCGCTCAGCCTGAGAGAGATTCCAGTCCTTATTAGGGCGTTTCTGTGTTAATTAGAGCTGCTGTGTCTCAGTGTTTCGGGCAGGATTATCACCAAAGGTCCGTATAATGAAAGAATCGCCATCAAGTTTTGTACCAACCAAGCACCCTTTGCTTTTGGGCTTCAGTAGCAGCAGAAACTCCTGCTTTGGTCCTTTCCCGGTTGACCCATTCTGATAGGCATCTTGACCTTCGAGCTGTGCTGCTTTCAGTGGCCCCTTCGCTTCCTCCTCTGAGCTTCTTTCTTGCAGGACATTTCTGTTCAGACAGTAATGATCATGCTCTGGCCATTACAGCACAACAGAGGGTCCCTAGGTGGGAAACACTCGGAGTCCTCGCAGGGTGCAAACACAAGAACAGACCAGGTTTTTTCTGGGATAAACTTGGCTGGAAATCTATGGGGCGTTAGCTGCCAACCGTTAACCCAGCACTCGCCTGCCAGTGGCACGCTCTGGTGACTGCAAAGTAGGTTACTGTGCTTCCTTGCAAGCACAAGCTCCTTGGCCTTCCTCTGGAAGCGAGGTGGGCACACAGGTGGGTCGCTGCGAAGTAATTCACTCTGCCCTGTTCATCCCTGCCTGACTTCCACGTTGGTGGACGCTGACTTTGCGTTGGCTGTCACAGTCCCGCACTGTCTGCCGCACCCAGACAGGACACCCAAGATAATCTTCCTAGGGGTCTTCACCTGTGGTGATCTGCTGTCCCGCATTAGAGAGACAACCCCCTCAGACCTGAAAGGGGAGGCCAGCCGGTCTTGAGGGGTCTCAGAATGTATCAGACGAGAAAAACAGCTCCTGGAATCAAAGGGGTTTAGTGAATCTCCCGCCTGAGCACAGAAAGAAAGGAAGGCGGCCCAGGCAGGTGGCACAAGCAAAACAAACTCCCTCACTAACAGGCAGAGCATCCCGTAGCCGTCTTTGGCTTCATGTCAGGTCCCCTGGGGAGGGAGACACGCACAGCCCAGTGCAGCAGCAGCAGCCACAGGGGGTATCGCCCCAGACCACTGCAAACCCCGCTTGCCCAACGTTCAGCCAAAGGCTTGGGAGGTACAGAGCTGCAGCTTGTCTTTGCGAACAGCTCTGCCGGACTGGGGGGACGAGTGCCCTTCTGGGCTCCATACTCCCGCTACCTCCAAGTGGTCCCACGGTCCTTCTCAGCGGCGAGCTGTGACAAGGCTTCTCCTGCTGGCCTGTAGATAGGACGGCAGTGGCTGCATGGCCCAGCCATGTGGCAAGCACAGTGGCAACCGCGCCACCGCGTCAGCCAACAGAAGGGCTTTCGCCTTTCTTCCCTCTTTAAGGCCAGCTCGCTGATGCAGGCGTCTCCAGGCGTGTGTCCTGCCAGAGCAGCTGCTCCGCTCACCGCGGGCAAGAACCAAGCTTGGCAACTCCTCTCCGTGACCACCCGTTTCAGCCTGTGGACGGGGTAAGAGTCCCCTGCGGGCACGGCCAGAGCCAGAGGGCAGCACCTTGGACTCATGGCCACCATGGCCCGCTGCCCCCAAGGTGCAGCTTTGGGCATGCGGCAGCCCAGCCCTGGCATGCAGACAGCCATGGCCGTGGCCACAGCCCCATGGCTGCCCTGCAAGGCCCAGCGAGAGCACCCGTGTCTCTTTATTGGGGTGCAGGGCAAAAAGGAACGCTCCTGCACCTCGTCCACACCTGTCCCAACCCCCTGAAAGTCACCCCCCACCTGGGAGTCAAAGCTGCTCTGGAAACCCGAAGCCTTTTCTGCCAGTTCTGAGGCTGCTGCCTGCAGCCCTCTCCCTTTGTCCCCTTAAATGGGCCACCAGCACCTGAACGGCCCAGCTCCTCTGAGCTGCACAGGAGCCCCCTCGAGGGTGGGGGTTCCCACCTCCCCCCGTCTAAACGAAACATAGGTATTGTTTTTGGGAACGAAAGGAAAGAAGCAGGGATCCAAAGCACCTGGGTTTTTCCTGACCTAGGACGCCTGGCCGGTGCCCGTGGGCTCACACTCCTCATCACGCTTTCCACTCAGTGGTGACCGGTGTCGTTGCTAGAGCTAGCCATGTGCGTTCATGTACAGGCCACCTGCAGGGGGTAGCTTCCATGCACAGAAAATGCACAGAAAAGGGAATTTTCACTATTCCTGGCCTGGCTTTGTTCAAAGTGAGACCTGTCTGTGGGGCAGAAGTCGCGAGACCCTCTGTCTCTCTGATACGTGGTGACTCCAGACTCCGTGAGCAGTGGTTTTTAAAGGACACAGCTGGAGCTGGTTTCAGACCTGCCGTGAGCAGCCCCAGCTCTGGTACTTGACCCGTGTATTCCATCAGCCACCTTTGAGACGTGACTAGCCTACAGCACCTGAAACGAGCCGCTGCTCTAAGTCCATTAACACTGTCATTAATTGACACCCCCATAAGCTTTGTCTCCCCCTTTTTTCTGAGTAAAAGCACACACACCTTCACTAAAAACGGATCACATTTGAATACAAACCGTGTTTTAAAAGCCACACAGATGGGTGTAAACGTGATGGACCAGCCCATCGCTAAGCAAAGTAAGGCAGTGCCTTGTGCCGGCCCTCTGGAGGACGGTAGGGGTTTTGTGCGAGAGACATTGGAGGGGACACGGTGGTCCAGGGAACTGTTAATAGAGCTATAAGCTGCAGAAAGGAAAGGCGTACTGTTCACTGGGTGTCCTCAGATGTACTGCCAGGCATGGGACTGGTGTGTGAGTAAGGAAGAGAATGACCGCTGTTCTGATTCCGTGCAAGCAGTCAGCAGCTCCACTGCAATGAAGGGAGTTTACCCGTGCGCGTAGCAGTGCTGCAGAACCAGA
This sequence comes from Upupa epops, assembly GCA_013397515.1. Classification (NCBI taxonomy): domain Eukaryota; kingdom Metazoa; phylum Chordata; class Aves; order Bucerotiformes; family Upupidae; genus Upupa; species Upupa epops. Next base: position 105,489 of record VZRI01007956.1, on the reverse strand, counting down.
CCAGATCCAGACGCGTTCCTCCATACAGTCCTGGGTGGCAAAAGGCTGGGATTGAAATATCACAAAGATAGCTTGCAGCACGAATAACCCACAGTTTTAAAAGATGCCTTCTTCATCTGTACAGCTGTCATCAAAGAAGCAGCTCTTAGAACAACAAAAAATCATGCGCCTCCCAACTTGTAAAGAAAGCATCACGCTGCAGCGAAAGAATGGAGAGCTCTCATTTACCAAAACACCGCCAGGCTTGCTGCTAACTCCTCTGCACAAGCCAAGTGCACGGCACAGTCAGGAAGCACACCAGGTGACAGGCACCTGATGGGAAATCAGATAACGACAGGGACTCTGTTTACACATCTTCTCAAAGATAAGGACCCTGACATTGGACATGGAGAGCTCTGACCCAGCTGTGGCCTCATTACGACCATTTGACAGCCTCGCTGCAGGTGAGGTGTTGAATATCCAGAGAGAAGTTCAAAAGCAGCCCTGTCTGAAAGGCGAGCTGATTTTGTTGACAGGGTAAATGAAAGGGCTGAAAAGACACGGAGTTACTCTGTTGTTTCTGGTGAGGATGCCCCAGAACATGGTGAGTGTGCAGGGACCTGCTCTCAATAGGTATTGTTTTTGGGAACGGAGAGAGGATTTGTGCCTTCAGGACACATTTTGTGAGTAACGAGTGCACTTGCAATCAAGACACTAGAGACTGCAGAACTGTTAATGTGGGGAAATAGGGGATTTCCGAGTAACAGTAAACGCGTAGAGTCTAGAAGGTGGCAACTTTAGAGCGTATCTTTGGATTCAGTTCTGTCACCTTCACAATCCAGGTCAGCTGGGCTGTGCAAATAAACACAAACCCCTTCTTTTCCAGATGTTCCTGCAGCAGCCAATGGTGTCCCTCAGCTTTAGCACTACGCAGCAGCCGGAGTCACAACAGCTGCAGCAGAGGTCAGGGGCAGTTTCTCAGCAGCAGCTTGTCACCAGTCCTCAACTTCAAGGCCAAATTGCATCTTTGCAAACAGCAAACCAGCAAGCACTGAGAGAACCAAGCGTGCTATCAAGCCAGGTAATCATTTCTTTGAATAGAGAAGTATTGATAGGAAAGAAAGCACCAAGCTGTTACCAAGCAAGCAAAATCACATCAGTCCTGTAAATGCGCCTTTGCTGTAACTTCCCTGTGTTCCTATGTAAGAGCAGCCTATATAAAGGATCTCCCTACAGCACTCACATTAAATCCCTCTTGACATTGGCCAGAAGAGGTACTTGTGAAACCTGAGCAGGTGGGCATGCAGAACATGTGGATGACTTCTCGGGTAGATCCTGAAAGGAACATGACTGAGGACACTAGAAACTAGCAATAGTGGTATCGGCAGTGCAGCCGTTCAAAGTGAGTGTTACCCTGCTTGCGCTCTGACTCCGGTCAGGAATCCAGGTAGCTGCATGGGGAAATGAAGTTCAGCCACAGTTAGCAGAAACTAGCTGTTCATGTGAAATCTAGTAGGTTTGGCACACGTTTTTTCTCATTGCTGGTTTCTTGGCAGCATTTGAACTTCCACCAACCCGTTGCATCTCCCTTTACAGAACACTCAGCTCCCATTTCTGCCACCTGAGTGTGCAGCAGACATTCCTGCATCATTATCTTCAGACCTTTTGGCTGTAGTGTTTAACCCCCCACCCACCTGTGTTACGGTGACTCTACTAAATTGTGTATTCATGCTATAAATAGAAAAAACCCACCATTGTTTTCTTCAGTAATCATGGAATCACAGACTGGATTGAGTTGGAAGGGACCTTAAAGGTCATCTAGTCCCAACCGCCGCTGTGGGCAGGGACACTTTCCACTAGACAGGGTTGCTCAAGCCCCATCCAACCTGGCCTTGAACTAAGGTTCATTGCCATCACAGGGTGCTATGGCAGTGCTAATCGCAACGAACTTTGCTCACCTCTTCATGAGGGTCTTACTGTCTCCTCAACTGCTTGACAGCAGGACCAGGGCCAGCTCTGCACCCACAGCACTGCGCTCCCAAGGGGCTGGCTGATGGGCCGAAGGACAGGGTGTGGGGCAGTGGTGGGGAACTGCAGCAGCTGTGGCAGGCTGCAGGGATGCTCTCATTTCTTGTAGCCTAACAGGAGCCACCAGCAGCTGCCCCTGCCATGCTGTCACAGCCTGGGCTTCCTCAACACTCCACTCACAGCCATGCTCTCAGAATCAGAGTAACAGAACCTCATTAGTTGGAAGAGACCTTAAAGATCATTGAGACCAACTACGGACCCAGCACAGTAACGTTACCACTAAGCAGTGTGTCTTGGCACCCATCTGTGTGGTGGGTCTCTACCTATAGATGGGTGTCTTGGCACCCATCTACGTGGTTTGAAATGCCTCCAGGGTGGTGCCTCCAGCACTTCCCCAGACAACCTTCTTCCACTGTTTGATTACCCTGCCAGTGAAGAAATTCTTAGTGCTACTTGAGGCCAAAGTCTTGTCACCCTATGGCTTGTTACTTACGAGAGGAGATCTACCCCACCCTGCCACAGCCCCCTTCCGGGCAGCTGCAGAGAGGGGTAGGATGTCCCCTCGCTGTCCCCGATGCTGCTGGACGCAGAGAGCAGCGCACGTCTATACACGACGCGTCCAGGCACGATGGCACCTGCCCAGCAGCTTTACACTGCCTTAGCCAAGCTGCAGCATCCCGCTGCCCTCGGCTGCACCAGAACAAACCTAACTTGTCAGCGTCCCTGCTGCAGCCCGACCGCGCAGAGCCCGCGGCGTCGCCGCTGTCTCCGGGGTCGGGCTGAACGCGTAAGGTACCCGGGCCAGGCTGCGCCTCGCCGGTACCGCTCAGCACCTCTAGAGGAACATCAGTTTAGCGGAAGGCTCGTTTCGCTCTCTCCCCGCTCTCTCCCGCAGGGCCCGAAGCCGTCGCGGAGCGCGGAGCTGCAGCCGGGCGCCACCNCAGGTACGGCTGCTTCAGGATTACCCGGGTAAGGGGTGAAGGGTCCTCCCTGCTACCGAGCTGGACCTGCAAGACACGTACATTTGCACTGTCGGATGTTTAGGGTTACTGGGTTGGTTTTAGGCTGGACTGGGTGGATGATCTTTTAAGGGCTTTTCCAGCCTCAGCATTCCTGTGACACTGGGATACTGTGATGCANCAGGTACGGCTGCTTCAGGATTACCCGGGTAAGGGGTGAAGGGTCCTCCCTGCTACCGAGCTGGACCTGCAAGACACGTACATTTGCACTGTCGGATGTTTAGGGTTACTGGGTTGGTTTTAGGCTGGACTGGGTGGATGATCTTTAAGGTCTTTTCCAGCCTCAGCATTCCTGTGACACTGTGATACTGTGATGCATTCTGATACTCAGAATCACTGAATGACGGGTTGGAAGGGACCTCTGAAGATCATCTAGTCCAGCAGCTCTGCCAGGATAGGGTCATCTAGATGAGGTCACACAGGAATGCATCCTGGCAGGTTTTGAATGTCTCCAGAGAAGGAGACTCTGGGCAGCTTGTTCCAGGGCTCTATCACATTTTTCCTTATGTTTAGGCTGAACTTCCTGTTTTCCAGCTTGTGCCCGTTGCCCGTTGTCCTGTCATTGGGCATCACTGACAAGAGACTGGCCCCTTTTTCCTGGCACCCACCCTTCAGATATTAAGGATTGATGAGTTCTCTCCTCAGCCTTCTCTTCAAGCTAAATACTCATCTCGCTCAGCCTTTCCTCATGTGGTAGATGCTCTAGTCCATTAATCGTTTTAGTGGTCCTGAGCTGGACTCTCCAGTAGCCTTGTCCTTACGGAACTGAGGAGCGCAGAACTCCAGAGAAGTTTCTGAACTGAGAAAGCCCAAATACAAGCCATTCCCAGTGGGAGCAAAAGAAACGTCACTTTCCCAAAATCACAGATTCATTTAGGCTGGAAAAGACCTTTAAGACTGTTGAGTCCAATTGCTAAATCCAAGCTCCCAGTCTGTCAGCAAGGCACCCACATTCCAAGAGCAGCCATGGCTGCCCCAGTCCCCACTCCGCAGCCTGGAGTTGGAGTTAGCTCTCCCAACGCTTAGCCCCTCATGCTGCACCTAAAAACCTTAGTGTTTCTGCTTCCACAAGCTTCAACAGTTGGGATTAGTGTGGTCCTTCTGTTACAGCACTCTTTCTTTTTCCCACACACCAGACTGTTGCTCAGCCAGCCCATTCAGCCCATGATGCCTGGGTCCTGTAACGCAAGACACTCTTCAGACCTCAGCGTGGCGGGATCCCAGGCTAAGTATGTGACTTGTCCAAGTTGCTTTTGAGGGGAGATGGCCTTCTTTAATAAATGATGGAGTAGTTATAAGTATTGGGAATGGGTTAGTGCGCTGAGCCTGCCTTCCATTGCCAGAGTCAGCCTTATCCTGTCTGGTCACATCACGAAGGATGACAGAGGGAAACACAGTGTGCTAGCAGCATTTCAACAAGCCAGGGCTGGGGGAATTTTTCTCCCTCGTGTGATGTTTCTTTCAGCACTAGAATTTCTGACCCACCAAAGCAAACGTGAGAGTCCGCAGTGGTCGATTTGAAATGACTAGCATGAAGAAAGCCCCTGCTGTTTGTGCAGTGAGACACTGGTGCAGCGCTGGGGGAGCTACGCCTCATCTACTGCAGCTGAGCTGAAAGAACCAACAGATCCTTGCACCTGAAAAACTCAGAACCATCTCACTGCTGGACAAACCAGCTCTGCTGTTTGTCTCCTCAAAATGAGGATGGATGAAGGAAGCAGAAACACCAGAGAGTGCACCAGAGAGCACCACAGTGCTTTTGGCTGGGACAGAGTTCATTTTCTTCCTAGTATCTGGTGCAGTGCTGTGTTTCGGGGTAACGCTGATAACACACCCGTGTTTCAGTTGCTGCTAACTAGCCTAACCTTCAGCCAGGGGTTTTTCTGTTTCTCATGCTCTGGTAGCAGGCAGGTGCACAAGAAACTGGGATGGAGCATGGCCACGGCAGCTGACCCAAACTAGCCAAAGGGATACTCCATACTGTAGGACATCAAGCTCAGTAAATGAACTGGGGGGAGTTGGCGGGGGGTGTCAGTCATTGCTCAGATACCAGGTCAGTGGGTGGTGAGAGACTGCATTGTGCATCCCTTGTCTTCTGTTGGGGTTTATGTCTCTCTGCAATTCAATTCATTACTGTAATTATTCTATTCTTATGACTCATTTGGTTTAGTTTAGTTTAGTTTGGTTTAGTTTAGTTTAGTTTGGTTTAGTTTAGTTTGGTTTAGTTTAGTTTGGTTTAGTTTAGCTTGGTTTAGTTTAGTTTGGTTTAGTTTGGTTTGGTTTAGTTTAGTTTGGTTTAGTTTAGTTCGGTTTAGTTTGGTTTGGTTTGTTTTAGTTTAGTTTGGTTTGGTTTGGTTTAGTTTGGTTTGGTTTAGTTTAGTTTGGTTTAGTTTGGTTTGGTTTGGTTTGGTTTAGTTTGGTTTGGTTTGGTTTAGTTTAGTTTAGTTTGGTTTAGTTCAGCTTGGTTTGGTTTGGTTTGGTTTAGTTTAGTTTAGTTTAGTTTGGTTTAGTTTAGTTTAGTTTAGTTTGGTTATTAAACTGCTCTTATCTCCACCCATGAGTTTCACTTTTTTCCAGCCCTCCTCACCATCCCTCTTGGAGCAGGGAGAAGTGAGCAACTAGCTGCATGGTGTTTAGTTGCTGGCTGGGGTTAAATCACAGCAGCCTCTTACTTAGGTTTTTCTTGGCCGTTGGTGTCACTGTACTTGACTGTGAACTGCTAAAACAACAGGCAGCTGCTTGAGCATTATTAGTTAGAATTAATTCCACAGGCTACCTCAGGAAAGTAGGCAGTCTGTACTTAGGTTTTTAACGTTGCTGCTGCTGTTTAGGTGAGTTAATTTGGCACATTTAAACCCCCAATTTTAGATCTGCCTTTAAGCATCTAAATAAAGAGACTGATTTGCAAAGAAACATCTCCCAGCTCACGTAGACTCCCCGACGCATTGGAGCCTTTTCTGAGGAGCTCATTAGAGCACAAGAACCCAAAGCACAGCACTAACCCCTAATGTCAAACAGCTGTTGAGCAAACACAGGCCACACTATGACCTCATCACCCATTACAGCATAAACAGAATCAGGCTGGGTTGGCAGTAGCTCCCTTGTGGTTTTGCCCACAGCCTTTCACAAAACAACACAGTGAAGTTCTGCTGTGCAAAAGCAGATGGGCAAGAGGAGCCCAGTATTTTGTTTGTCTCATCCCTCACTACAGAGGACTTCCACAGGCTTGTTTCCTACATCACTGCTCGCAGCGATGCGAACCGCTGACTATACTTGGCGGTATATGTCTGAGCTGCTTAAGAAGCGATCAAACTTAGCCATCCCTCTGCAAGAGATTACCACCCCACAGACAGTGGAACTGAGAAGCGTTTACTTATCTGTCGCTGCAGTTCCCAGCTCAGCACAGTCAGACAGAATCGAAGGCCATTGGTTTAATGAGCCAGTATGTGAATGCGGTGGCTGAAAGGAAGGCATGACTAAACCAGACTCTTCAATGGATCTAAAACATGGTCTGGATTTTGAAGTGAGATGTATTCTGCTCTCCAAGTCCAGCTCATGCACAGTGCCATTGTTTCCTTAGCAGGTCCTGTGCACTGAAATCCTTTACTAGGAACCATTTATGAAGACCAGGGACTTCCGTCCGTATCCTAAGTGAAGATCTTTGCTTCCAGCAGTTTGTTCTTGATTGTTTTGCTTCTTCTCTTCCCCAGGTATTCTCAAACCCAACAAATGTTTCAAAGCTTGGAAGTGCAGACTTCCAGTAGCACCTCTCCAATCGTGCTGATGGGACAAGCAGTGTTAAACCAAGGTTTTACCACCACACCTCCTTCCCAGCCATCCTCTCTGCCACCTATGCAACTCCAGCACCAACAGCATCAGCAACAATGCTACCTGCAGGTAGAGTAGGACTGAGAGGACAATGTTTAACGCGTAGGCACAGAGTAACAAGGTGAATGGGCTGTGCAAATGAGGTTCCGGGTTTCAGCAGGGGTCTGACCATGGCAAAGTGACTATGGTGTGGGTACTGGACCACGTGAGGTGCTGTGCCATGAGCCCTTCCAGTATAGCAAGGGAGCAGTGATGACGAAATACTCCAAAGGAAATTACCAGTTCTGTTCCTTGGAAACAGAATCGGATTCGCCTAGGTAGATTTAAAGTGTAATTCTAGGCAGAAAAAATGACCACCTTAGGATTTATTGTGCTCTCCTTATTCAGCATAAAATTGGCTTCGATTACAAGTTAAATGATTTTTAATTAGAAGCATCAACATAAAATGAGGGCTAGATCAGACAGCTGGATCTTTTCAGTACACTCACACATTCTCTCGACTCCGCAAAGCAAAGAAGATAAACTGGAGCACACTGCCTGGAAGAACCAGGCGAGCTGAAGATGTAAAAATCTCCTGGTTTTGACCTAATTCAGCACTTGCTGAAGTGAAGGGGAAGGGGGGAAATGTCTCTGCATTAACTCAGAAGGAGTCATACTGAGTCTGTAAAGCCTGATCACATACCCGCTGGCATCACTGAAAGAGTATCATAAGCTTCCAGTGATTAAACTCTTGTTGCTTAAATTAAAGACCACAGCTGAGAATCAGTGAAAAAACTAAGGCAGGCACCAGTCCTGAAAAAAGCAACTTCAAAATTCATGTGGACTTCTTCACGATCAGGCTCTACAGTAAACTCACAAACAGGGAGGTCTGGGAGGGGCAGCGCGAGGTTCCCTAGGATCCCCTGTTTAATTTGTTTCTTTACTCTTATCCGTGCCATTTCTGACACGCTCATCTCCCCAGCTCCTGAGGAGGCTTTTCAGGATAACGTGCGAATCCTATGCAGTGTAATGTTCTCCGTTACAGTTTCTCCCTGTTCCTTCTAGCATTAGTAATCTAGCCCCGTGCCAAACAGCCCCAGCAGTAAAAGCCAGCCAGACAGCAGTGTTTTTAGCGCCCGTGCATTGAGGATGAAGAGCTTTGGCACACGGAGGAACCAAACACCACCATGAATTTTATTTTGTCTGCAGGTGCAAACACCAAATTCTTTGCACAATGACCAACCTGATTCTTTGCTCCTGCCACCTTACTCGCCACCGCAAGGAAATACGGGCTATCGTCAGACACAGCAGCAGCAGCAGCAGCAAGTGACACCAGGAAGAAGCAATAGCTTATCGGAGTCACCGAACTTCCCGCAGCCACTGCGATAAGAGTCCCACCAGCACAATCAGTGGACGATTAGCTTTAACCAATGGGCACAGGGGGCAGAAGAGAATGACTTTGTACGTACTGCTTCGGCTTTTGCACAAGCATGTCTTTCAGAGCTCTGTGACAGAAGTACGCCACAGATGGCCGACCGCCACAGATGGCAGCCCACCACAGGCAGTGCATTCACAGCATGCTGGATTCGGTTTGCGCTGTCTCGTGAGCACACTGTGTACCCACAGAGCAAAGCAAAACGGGACGCTATCCTGTGCACCCTCTGCCATCAGCGGGAGCGCAGGAGGAGGTGTTTGCTGTTGGCACGTCACTCTGAAAGTTACCTGGCAACTCCAAAAGACTGTCGACAGACTCCTGAGGTACTTGGCCTTCACTGTTTCAGTTCTTGCGTATGAAGGGCACTGCGTCAAAGGTCTATGGAGGAAAGAGCGAGAGATTATTTTTGTTATGATTATTATTATTTTGCACAACTGCACAGAGGACAAAACCAAGGCACTTTCTGTAAAGAGAAGTTTGTTTCCTTATTCTCGTGGCCAAATCAGCACATTCAATGGAGGAGAGAGCCCAGTCGTTGGCGAAGATGGCCTAGAGCTCACAACCCTCGATTTAGAATCTGAAAGTATTATGCAGCTTATCCTCCCTGTTCTTCATTGTTGAAACCACAGAAAACCCAGACCACAACCCACACCTGACTGTTTTCTGTCGCAGTTGTGATGGCAGACAGGAACTCAGATTGTAAGCACAATCCTGCTACTCTCCAACAGGACAGAATCCTTCTGCAACTCACCCACCACGAGTATCTGAGAAGTATGCACTGTGTTTTGGCCCACTGACTCGGGATGCTGCAGTCTCTTACATATCTCTTTCGTTAGAACAGTGAGGATTGAATTTTCCTTTGGGGGAAAAAACAAAAAGAAATGCACTTTTCGCTTTTTTGTATGTTTTCTGTTGACATGTTTCTAAGAAAGATTTTATGTAATTATGAAAAGTAGTGTATTGTACAGCTGTTGTAATAATGACCTATTTCTATATAAAATAAAATTATATGGAATTATGTGGAAATTATTTTGTATATGAAATATCAACTCATTTCACAAGTATGAAGACAGTGCTTGTGCTTTTTTGTGAGTGGATATTTTGTAATAAACTAATGAATTAGAAATGTTTTTGTGAAAGTAACTGCTGTCTCATGATATATACAACTTAAACTGTTATTTTTTTTCCATTTAATGATGGGCAGTTGTCTTTATTTGTAAAATAAAATAAAATAGCCTAAAGGCGTTATTGCAGGACTTGCACACATTTTCCTGTGGCTGTTCAACTCTGTGATTCCCTTTAGAGTTCCAATACTAGCTCTAGTCTTGCACCCTCTTTGGCACCCAATTAGCAAGTGTTATCCTATGGGATCTTTGTCATCGCACAGGCAACAGTCATAGAATCCTTAAGGATGGGAAGGGACCTCGAAAGATCATCCAGTCCAATCCCCCTGCCACAGCAGGGTCACCCACTCCAAGTGGCACAGGAACACAGCCAGGCGGGGCTGGAACGTCTCCAGAGAAGGAGACTCCACAACCCCCCTGGGCAGCCTGTGCCAGGGCTCCGGGACCCTCCCTGGGAAGAAGGTCCTGCTGAGATTGAGAGGGAACCTCCTCTGTTCCAGCTGGCACCCAGTGCCCTTTGTCCTGTCACCAGATGCCCTTGAGAAGAGCCTGGCTCCATCCTCCTGACACCCACCCCTCACATATTTGTAGACATGAATGAGGTCCCCCCTCAGCCTCCTCTTCTCCAAGCTCAAGAGCCCCAGCTCCCTCAGCCTTTCCTCATAAAGGAGCTGTTCTCCTTCCTTCATCATCTTTGTTGCTCTATGCTGGACACCCTCCAGCTGCTCTGGAACTGAGGGGCCCAGAACTGGACACAGTACTCCAGATGTGGTCTCACCAGTGCAGAGTAGAGGGGGAGAAGAACNCTGAATGGCAGCACAGTCTGCTGGGGGGTCGGTGACACCACCCAGCTTGGTGTCACCAGCAAACTTGCTGACAGTGCCCCCGATCCCTCACCCAAGTCAGTAATGAATGACTGAAGAGGACTGGTCCTGGTTTTACCGGTCCTTGGGGGACCCCTCTAGATGCAGGCCTCCAACTGCGCTCTGTACCAGTCTGTGTGGTCGCCACCAGATCACAATCACCTCACTGGACACAGATTTCTACCTCCTCCTGCTTATTCCCCACGCTGCATGAATTGGCCACAGGCCCTTCAGGGAGCCAGCCGAGCGCTCCGATTGCACCCCAGGACGGCAAAGGCTCCTGCTTCTCATGGAGAGCCCATCCGACCTGGCCTCGAACACACGGAGCGGGCATCCCCACCTTCCCTGGGCAACCAGGACCGGGGCCTCGCCCCCTCAGAGTGAAGGGTTCCTCCCGAGATCCAATCCACGCCTACTCCCTTCCACGCTAACCC